>KQ086173.1:0-40758 GCA_001020605.1 Schizopora paradoxa | reverse complement strand
CATGAACCTGACTAAGCAAGTCCCACGCCACCGGCCACAACCAGGCTACATCAACTACAGTACAATGCAACAGCGTCAAACAAGTATAACTAAGGAAGTCCACAAGAGGAAGAATACAGAATAAGCACTGAAAGGGACATAATGAACAGCCGAGGAATGAGAAATATCCTGAAAGGGTAAGGGGACTATGTAAAACAGACCGTCCCCTTACACCGCAAAGGGAATTTCGGTTTGAAATTCCCGGCTGCATCCCCATGGTTCTAACCGAAGAACTCGACCACATTTTCCGAAATTCTCCTGAAATCACCGAGCTTTGCGAATCCTGCACATTTTGGAGGAAATCATTGCATGAATTTACGAGAGGCGACATCGTGGAGCTAGCTCGAATCATTTTTCGGGACTTATCCGAGATGCCCGAGTCCGATGAGGTCAAACTCAGTGCATACAGCAGTCTTGCACACTCACTCGACATAATGGAACAAGATGTGGGACTTGTTTTTAAGGAAGCAATGAGTGTTGATCCAGGTGGGAAAGGGGGTTGTTACCATTATGCAAAACATCTGAGCAAGAAAGCTGAACACATTTCAACTGTATTAAGAGAGCTCATTTTCTTCAGAATGGAGGGAGTTGATTGCCTTCTGAACAATGCGCAGAAGGGAAACCTTGTATATAGATTAAAGTAGTATCCTATAATGCTCTTCAAACTCGTGCTCCTATCACCATATCTTTGTTTCAAGTCTGAAATGTGCTTTCAACACATTGTAATAGAAGTACATGTTCATGCAGTCTGCATGGAGAGAATCAGAGACATCATGGTGAGATGACTGAGATCAAGAATCATAATCTCTGGGAGTTGTAGACTAGAATGCAAAGTGGTGCAAACTAGTTTACGGCTCAGAAAATTGAGCTTGATAGCCATGACTGCAGAGAATTGAGTCCTTCAATCATGCCAAATCCACTATTATAATCTACATAAGAGTTTCACTGTCAGGATTTACTGAGAGAGTGCTGAAAATATCAAAATCCTGGTAAGAATAACATTCTCTGTTTCACATAAGTTTTATCCTACAAGTGCTTCATTATCTTTACTGATTATTATGGGGTACATTGGGTACACATTGCTCTTGGGTTGGAGCTCAAGGAATCTGCAATGTGAAGACCTCTAAACATTCATAACAAGTGTACTGACAACTCTTCACAATACATGTATTGATTGGCCATGCTGGACTGAGGCTCACTGAGCTCATTAAGTGCAAACTTTGCATTTACCTTGAGGTATACATGTCAATGTATCACTGTGAGAAATGGTATGAGGAACTAAGGAGTGCACAGCTAATTTAATTTAATTTATATTTGCACTTTACAATGTACACAACAATAGAAGGGAAATCTGCTCTAATATAACATGGAACTTAGCTTAGAGTATGACCTTTAATCTATTGCAACTTTCTTCACAATGGCACACATGATTTTTAGGGGAGAAGTTTTAAGATATCTTGATGTAGAAAGAAGAAAAACAAAATGGGATTCAGTACTTGTTAAAATGTACAGATCAGAGAAGCAAAAATCATGGGACACGGAGGAAATGCAAGCAATTTTCAATGAAATTCTGGAGGATCATGTGGATCATGCCAAAATGAAAGGGACAAGTTGGAAACTGAATGGTATCACCAGAGCAAGTAACAGAAACTTAATTGCTATGTCTGAATGCAATGAAATACATGTAATCCAATACTTGGTATCATTCTCCAGAGCTGGTTGTAGCCACGTAGATGTCCAAGAAAATATTTGGTTGCATGTTCCTCGTAATAACGGGTCAAAATCAATCAGTGTAAGACTTTCAAGACACCAAACACTCCCAAGATTCCATAATTTCCATTTTTCCCAACATGAAGACAGCAAGTCAGTTTCTTGGAATTTAAATCAAATCAAATGTACAAAACAATTACATGTGCACAAGTTTTGCAAGGTTGCACAATCAGACTAAGTACCAACAATTGTCAGATAAAACAGGGCTATAGTGCATAAGCCAAGATGAGAACTTTCTACAAAGATCAAATCAAATGGTGATGGCAATGCAGCATTATCAAGTCATTCAACTTCACACTGTTCATTTCCCATCAATCCTCTCTTGTAAGCCCCAGAATCAAAATATGGAGAAGTTCATACACTTGGTTCTATCAAATCTGAAATGTGTATTACACATCCTCGTATGTACAGTAGAACGATCTGTATTATTACTGGGATCATCACCTATTATGTCATATTCTGAAATTAAAGAGATGAAAATTTGGGATGAAAATTTCATAGCATACTTTGCAGTGAAATCTATTTTCAGAATAAGTAATGATGGATCTTGAATTTTAACAGCTGTGCCCTTTTTCTTGGATATTTTGCAATCTGATTGATACTTAAAAGAACCCAGTACCTCCAGTTAGAAGTGTTGATAACACTACAATGACACAGGTAATTATTGGGCAACAAGTCTTAAGAACCCTTGAGAATCTTAAGAGAAAGGAATGGGGTCCAGTGCTTTTACGGATGTATGGATTGGAAGATGGTACAGCTTGGAATATGGAAAAACTCCAGATGGAGTTCAATATGATCTTTCAGTGGCATGTGGAAAATGCGTCAACACAGAAAGTAGATTGGACAACAAATGGCATCACTAAATCAAGCTACAGGGACCTGATTGATATGTCCCAATATCCTGCAGTCCATGTGATGCACTATTGGGTATCATTTTACAAGATTCAAATCAATAAAGTTAGAGTTCAAGAAGAAATTTGGTTGACCACTCCACAAGGAACTCAAACTATCAATGCAAAGCTTTTAAGAACTCAGGTACTTCCAATATATGTCTAAAATCATACTTAGGCTGTGAGTGGAAATTGTCTTTCCTCCTATACCAGCCTATTACATTCTTAGTTTGGTCTCTTTAACTCAAACAATCAAGCCAGTGATACTTTGTAGTCCATGTCACTTTCAGTACTGATTTTCTTATACTTATGACTCTCACATGAAGGAAGTCTTCTGAGTATGAGACCTGTTTTGAAGTATGTACATAGTGTAAGATACAATATCACTATATGTTTCTACTAATATAGCCACATTTGGCTTGATGAAGTGATGGAGAGTATTGGTCTTTGCAAGTGTGAAATCTGCTCAAGAGTCACAGAGCACAGATTCAGTAGAACAAGTATTATCATTACATGCCACAACTAAGAATGCTCCACCATATTTCATCACACTTTATCCTTTCTATGTGATAGTAGTCCCGCTGTTGTTTCTCCAACTCATACAGGGAATAATATACATTGCTTCACTTCTTATTTCTGTTAATAAATTACACTAGTTCCTGGGTTTGCATTCTTTGTATGATACTATCTCATCAATTAAAACATGCTTGCAAAATTGCGTAATTTGTGTAGATAGCTGGTTTTGCCACCTGACATGACAGACCTGATGTTCCAACATAGACTAATGAGACAAATTCAAGAAGAGATTAAAGAAAATTTTCATGTAACTATTGTGCAGTGCCTTCAAGACACCCCGGAAGCAAATTAAGGCACAAGAAACATCTTCATTTTTATTGTTTATCCACAAAGCAATAAAAGATGTCAACCAATCAGATAGAATGTCGCAATCCAAGTAGCTTATTGACAACATGTCATCTCCACCAAGATCAAGAGTTATACAGAGCTAAGATCCGTCAATATTATAAATCTGGAGGACCGGATTATGCTCCAGAATGGAATACCAACAAGTTGATGAATGATGTGAATGAGTATTTTCAATCTGAAGTTAGAGCGACACAAAAAGGAAGATGCACGTCACAGCAGCAGAGAATGTTGGATCTTTATTGCCATGGAAAGCTAGAGCTTGTGGGACTTCAAATAAGCTACAGTGATAGCCCCAGTGCAAGATTTCATATAGCTCTGATTCCTTTGACACATACTTATACACTCAGAGCAGGAAATGGGCTTCAAGAAAGAATGGTCAGACTTATTTATGTGCCTAGGTATTATTAGGGTCATAATATCAAATGTTTCAAGTTTAAGTTACTTGTGTTCGATTTTAAAATCCAGCCGAGCGTTTATAGAAGCAAATAGGTTAAGCAAATAACCTGACATAAAGGAGAATCCACATGAAAAAGATTATAATTTCAATTTCATCTAATCATGATAGTTCCTTATAAAGCTGTCCCTGGAACAATCTGGCTGCCACTGGACCCGGTGGGTCTCACAATATAGAAATTTGCAAGAATTTTTCTGGACAAAATTGAAAGGCTGAAGAGAATTTCTGAGATCAAGTTTGTCAATGCATATTATGCATTAAATCTGACTAATTAAAAAAAAACAAGGGAAGAATTCAAATATGCAAGAGCAATCATCATGCCTTCACGTTTCCCGCTACTCTCTTGCAAACTGACAGTTACTCAAAAGACAGCTCAGTGAGCACAATATGGGTTTCATCAAATCTACAATGCCTCAGGTAACTATTGGGAAAGAACTCATCGACCGCCTTGAATTTTACAAGCAAATGGAATGGGGATCAGTACTTGTTAAGGCATGACACGAGTTAACACGCGGCTTACCCGCACTCGTATCCGCAGGTAATTTACGCTAAGAAATCCTCACCTGTACTCGCAAAGTACCCGTGGGAAACGGGTTCACGACTTAACTCGCACTCGTACCCGCGAGTACGAGTGCAAGTTCACTCGCGAGTTTTGTATAAAAATGTACCATACGAAAGTCTAAGTACATCCATGCTGTGACTAGCTATTCTACCTCTATGGCATCTTCATTTGACTTCCCTTTTGCGTGTAGACGGCCTGCCTTCTCCTCGAAAACTCGAATAACGTTGTTCTCAATCACAACTCCCGGTATCGCAGTCCAAGAGCTCATGACGATAGCGGCCCTCGTGGACTTGTCAGATAACGAGTGTCGATGTTTTGACACGGTCAAGCTGCCTTTGGAAAACGCGTGTTCCACGTCCACCGACGTAGCTACCAGATCATCCCGGTTAGCAACAATCAACAAGAGTAAAAGGAAATGGGACGTACCTGGCGCAGAGAGGAAATCTAACGCCATACGAGCACCGCGATCGCCATTCTTCGATACCCAGTATTTGATAGGATTTCTGGCGAAATCATCCTTGACGGGTTCTTCACGGATGTAAGTTGCCATCTCTGTGGGTCTTGAGGTCACTATGTTGTCGTCGAGCGCGGCAAAGATGTCGTCGTCATCCTCAATGTCAGTGTCTCCAGCTTAACAACGGTTAAGACAATGCAATACAATGGAGGCCTCACACCACTTACCTGTGCGCCGAGCTCGGTTTCTGGGAGTGGGTCGATGTCGCGGTAGTGCGAGTCCCATTGTTCGAAGAGGATATCCTTGGCCGTATCTATCCACTCCCTCTCCCAATTTTCGCTCTCGAAGTAAGTTGTTTTCAGTCGAGGATGGAGCACTGGGATGCAGAAGAGATTAGTGCTGAATGTTGACTCGAATGTGCTGACACTCACTCATTGCCATCCTATACATTATAGATTCATCTGTTTTCGAATAATACTTATCGAGGATGACACGGCCACGCGCTGCGGCTGCGCGCACAGCGATGTGCAATGATGTGTTCGTGATGGTCTTGTTGATTTGCTTTGTCAGTACGTCGAAGATTGGGATAACTTGATGAAGTAGGGGCACGCGAGACTGGGATATGCGCAAGGTAGCGCTGAGGAAATGCTGAAGAAATGTGTCATTAGTCAAGGTGTGGGTCGAGTTGGATAGTCTTACTTTAAGAATGTCACGAAGCTGCGACAGTATTTCCCATTCCGCCGCCGAAAGTTTGTACTTTCGCAGCTTCGATGTTCGGCTGCTATGCTGGGGCATGTCCCAAAGGATTGCTAGTGCTTCCTTCAATTGGAGCGCACATGCGCTCGCCTCCGCAACCGAGTTCCATCGGGTAGCAACAGAACGAGTCAGCTTCTTGGGAGGTATGCTGGCTTGTACGCATGCGGCTTCGAGGTCATCCGAGTCGACAGGCGAGCGTTTGAGGCTTGTAGCGAGGCGTCTCAGCTAAAGCTCTGTCAGTCTCTTGAAATATATTCAGAAAGCAACCACGCACCTTGGTCAACGATGACTTTGCGACCTTCTTCTGTGACTCCGACACTCTGTATTCCTCGCTGACCTCCTTCATGGCATCCTCGACCTCTTGATCATCAAACTCTTCTCGCTCAAGCTCCTTCTCGTTCTGGTTTGATTCGCCATCCTCTTCCTCGTCAGACTCTATGTCATCCTCGTTTTCGCTGTCTTCGTCGCTTCCCGCGGCACGCGTGACCGACTTCGTGAAGGGAACGAGCATGGCCTGGTTGATCGATGTCGTTAAAGACGTCTCGCAAAGATAATGTCACTGGCAATGTACTTACCTTGACCACCAAGTTCAGTACATGTGCGAAGCACCTTATTCGCGTGTGCACGCCGATTTGGCCGTCCAATTCTCGTTCAAGACATTCCATCATCGTATTGTTGTTGGACGCATTGTCGCAAACAACTCCGAGTATCTACAGATATCGTAAGCAACCATGTTTCATCGACGGAGTATACGACGCACCTTTTTGTGTATTCCAAACTCCTTGAGGCACGCCAGAACAGCGTCGCATAGAACCTCTCCGGTATGTCCCTTGGTTATTCTAGCCACGGATGGTGAGCAAACAAAGCTTGCAATGCATAAGTCAACTCACTTTACGAAGTCAAGTACGAGGGAGATGGGTTCCTCGTTCTGGATCATGTAAACGACGATCCCCAAGAACGAGAACACGTTCGGGGACGTCCATCCGTCGAGTCCGATGTGTAATTTACCAGGATACGCCTATCGTTTGCGTCAGAAAGCACCTATGAGTCATAATCGTGCCCACGTACCTTTAGCAAAGCCATAAGGTTCTGCTTCGACATCTCAAACACCTCTAACACATCGCGGGAGATTGTCCTCGCCGACGGAACCTCAACTCTCGCATAGAGCATCTGGAATATATCCAGAAGCCCCGCATCCTCTACAATCGCGTACGGACGGTGATGCCGAGTGACCCAGTACAGGAGCTTGAACCGCATGCGAGCTTTCGTGTACTTCGCACCTGGTACGAACGCCTCGACTGTCCCCTTTCCCGCTGGAGCGCACTTCAGGGCGTGTGTTTTGAGGTTGCTCGTGGAATTGTCATGGCGCGCGCGCACGATTTTACAGCTAGGGTGACTGACAGTACATTGAGCAAGAAGAAGACGACACAAGTTGGGTGCAGACTCACGTTTTGCAGACAAACCGGTATTTCACAATTCCCTTCACGATAATGATCTCCGGGTCGCGAAAATGTGGGTAGTATTGAGATACCCAGAACTTCTTCTGTTCCGCTGACAAGAAGGTGAGCATATTGACGATACGAAGTGGATGAGCAACGTACCTAACACCTCCTCATTCGTGCGCGTCGCGACCTTGTAACGTCGTTCGAACCTGGCTATCCTCGCAGCAAGATCGTCGTCGTCGTCTTTACTTCTCTTCTGGGGAGGTTCGGTCGCGTCCAGGTCTATCGCGGACGATTGGGAGCGCGATGTTGAGGAGTCGTCGTCCTCGTCGTCGCTATTTGGGACGCGATTCTTCCGTTTCGCCATTTCGAAGCTGTCCAACGTCCGAATAGTGCGCTGGGGTTTTATCGAGAGGGAGGGTGGACCTCGCAAGCCATCCTGCCGGTGTGTTTCACCGACAGGATGGCTTGCGAGGCCATCGAGGGTGCAGATCTCTGAGATGCGCTTGGGTTGCGGGCGACGACGAGCAACCGTGGCGCTTAGTCATCCAGAAATTACAGTCGCTTGTAATTTCTGGACGCGTCTTCATCGCACATCTTTCGCGTCAAATGTGACGAGGTTGCAATACTGATCCAACCTGAATCTGTGGCGTAGGCTGGTGAAACATATACGCGTAAGTCTTCCTGAATTCTGATAGAAAACCAATGACTTACTGGGACTTTTGACGTGAATTAGGCCTCGATCGCAATCTCAGATCGACTTCGTCGATCGCTCAAAACGTCGGGCCTTCACGCCTGCACCTATCCTTGCACGAAAGTGCTGCTGTATCACGCAGCGTTAAGGTGCGTGAACATATTCTGACACACGCTTCTGTTGGACTTACATCGGGACTGTTTGAAAGAGCAACATACCATCGACCGGCCAAAGTCATGGAGATTCTGAAG
Source organism: Schizopora paradoxa (assembly GCA_001020605.1). NCBI lineage: Eukaryota > Fungi > Basidiomycota > Agaricomycetes > Hymenochaetales > Schizoporaceae > Schizopora > Schizopora paradoxa. Next base: position 32,522 of record KQ086173.1, on the reverse strand, counting down.
CTGGCCTCCGAGTTTATTGAGTGACAGGGTCGCGCTCCTGGGACTTCTGGTGCGTCTTCAAGAGTTCATTTTCTGATGCCAATCTCTCACTTTTTGATAAAATGTGTAGGAGATCTGCGTGACGTCGGTAAGTGCACCTGTCATTGCGTTCGCGACATTCTATCGCGGGTGTCAATCCTCTGTTCGCTCGCGATGCACCACGCAATTGGTACAGGGCCCTTTCATTGAGGTACGCGTCGTGCTATGCTACTTGCAATGATTCCGCGCTCGGCTAATTCTCAAGAAATTAGGCGTTATACTCGAGATTACTTCGCTGCTTTGGCTGAAAGAGCAACGGCGGTTGAAGCCACAGAGCGCAAAGGTAAGCAACTTACATGGGTTGACTTGCCCACAAAAGCTGACAGGCACTCATTTTTTCGCAGACAATTCCTCAGAAACTAACCAAAATTTTGGTGCAGACAGGATCGCGGTCGGCACAGTGGGCCCTAAAATTCTTTCTGATGCGGGTTCTTCATTGTGAAGAGTCACTCGTCACCTTCGGACCATCGCGGATGGCCTGCGCCTGTCACCCAATGGTGTCACCCGCAATTTTATCAGGATTTTGCGGCGCAGGTGAGCTCCGAGTCTTCATTCGACTCCCTTCCTTCGTGTCCCCCCATCATCCAAGTCATGGAGACTCAGGCCCACCTTGCAGTCCCAATGTCGATATCTATCCGACCCAGCGAAGCGGACGACTCTGTAAGAGATGTGTACGAGAAATGGCTGATGGACATGGCAGATGTCGATCCTACCCGCGTTGAAGACATTGCGGACGGCCTGGTGCGTATTGTACTCCTCGTTTCATTTTTGTACATTAACCTTTCTTCAGATTATTGTTTACACAATTGAAGATCTGCGCTGCCGCATTGCTCACTCATACGCGCTGTCCGGTATCAGGGTGTTGCAAGACTTCAACCGGCTTCGCGACGAGCTGCGTTCGATCATCCTCCCGTCGTTTTCTCTTCGCTCTCGCCTCGCCGCCTTCGAGCTCTCACCGAAGTGCGAGGAAGATATCAAGAGTCTTGAGCCTATCATCAAGGCATCAAGACATCTGCGGCGCAAGAATCCGTCGAACATGTATTTAGAGACCTGGAGAGGATGCGTAAGCCTATTTCCTAGCTTCGAACAGCAACACCATTACTGAATAATTACAGAATATTATCTGCTTTGTTGATATTATCCCGGAGAAGTCGGTCGCTGATTCAATCAAGCTGATTCCTCTCGAGTATCGTGCTGGCGGGGCGGACAATGACAATGAAGTAATGGACATGGAGATGCCCGATATCGTTGATCCTGAGGAGCTTTTCGATGCTATCCGAGCGGAGCACTTAGATAATTAGTTCATTCTAAATTTCTAGTTCTAGTATAAAGTTTTCGATGAAAATTACAAGGCAGTAGCATTTGTACCAGCTCTTCGTTCGAAATTAGTTTGTGAACTCGCGAGTACCTACCTGCTCAGAATCCAAACTCGTACTCGCAGATAACCCGTGGGAAACGGATGACGGGTTAATTCGTCACCCGTCACCCGCAAGTTCTCCCACGTGTTTATCCGTGAATACTCACGGGTAAATCGCAATCGTGTCATGCCTTAGTACTTGTCAAACTGTATGGGTCAGAAGATGGAAAAACTTGGAATATAAAGAAGCTACAATCGGAATTCAATGCAAGTCTGCAGAAGAATGCAGAGCATGCATTGTCACTGAGAGTAGACTGGAAAATGCATCCTCATGATCAGACAAATTACATAAATTTAATTGCCATCTCCAAATTTCGTGAAGTCTATGCATGTGGATATGTGGTCACATTTGAAAAAACTGGGATTAACGAATTAACTGTTGAAGAAAATATTTTTGTAACCACTCCGCTAGAATCTCTGCGTTTCAGTGCATCCATAACCAGGATTCAGAAACTCAATCTGATGTAATAAATTTTCTTTTCTCACCTCCATACCAGGCTACTTAGGATCATGATATGAAATAAATCAAATCTACGTTGCTTTGTGTTGGATTTCGTATCCCCGTCAAACTTTGAATTGAACAATATGAAGCACCTAATGGAATATGTACTTGCACATGAACTTGATACACTACTGAGTAACTATCTGTAGGATTTTTGAATTTCTGAATAACACTATAAGTCATTTCCGCGGCGCCATCCAGACCCCAGAGACACCATATTGCCTGGAGAACTGACCCACCACATTGTTCATTTTGGTGAACTATTGAAGTGGAACTTGCATTTGTTTTGAAATTACTGTAATATTTTGATTGTAAGCTCATCACAGGTCACATGTCCCTCCGAGCTGAACGTAATGTCTGTGACGGTCACACCAAATTCCGCCTTCTCAGCTATGATTTGTGACATTCTAAATTATTAAATAAAAACATCTAAATATTGTTTTCCCTCAACAACCACAACCTGAGATGGGGTTCTGCTTTCTAGTGAAATGTTTTGATGTCCTATCAGGCAATCTCTCCTTGGGGGCCTCATAGTACCTTTGAAACACAGTATCAACTAATATTTTGTTATTCATCTATTATCTGTGTCAAGCTCAATTTCAGCTTGTCACAGCTCACAAGTATCATCGGGCTATCGAGCCATCATTCTTGAAATGTCACAGAAACATTTGTCATGCTTACTGTTTGAACAATAACTACCACATCACAAAGTCATCCTGAATGCAAGATATCAGAAATTTAGCTGGGAGTCTGATTTTTTGAAGAGGTCAGTTTCTCGAGAATATTTTCAGAATACCTTCCCCGAGGAGTCTCCCATCAATGGGAACATTTGACATACTAACTCATTGTGTATAGTAATTCGTTGTGTCTTAGAGATATTGTTTTTATTCAAAAATTTTGTGGATAGCCTGACTACTCACCAGTAGTAGTACTTGTACTGCAATATGATGAAAGAGTTTACACTTGTCATTCTCCAAGCTCCATCGAGAGCCCTCTTTTTATTAATTTCCGCCAGAAGGCAAATTTTTGCAACGAAACATGTGGAAGCTCCGACCGGCGGAACCTAGCTGCCCCAAACGAGTCGGTAAATTACAGTTTTCAATTCTCACGCAATGAGAGCCTAAGATTTCCCATTACTGTACACTTACGAACTGTTCGTCAGCCCTTGTGACCCGTGACCAGGTGTACCAAGTTCGGTTTTCGTCAAGGGCTTTGGGACGGCGTGATAGTCGAGGGTATTTCGGCGCCGCGAAGCGGCGCGAGCGATTTTTTGGCTATCTGAACCCCCGTATCCAGCGTGACGCGCAATTTCTCTTCGTCAAACCGCCCTGTGACCTGGGACGAAGGTAAATTATTCGGTTCGTCAAGGCCTCTGTGACCCGTGACTGACGAACAGTTCGTAAGTGTACAGTACCCTAAGTATCGCATGCATGCTCCGTGCGCAAGTATTCGAGAGAAAAAAATTTGATCGGTGTTGTCTACGTCCATCATAAATTTCAATCCGACTTGGCGCGTCACGCGTGCGGTGCGGAGAAAACTTCCGTTTGCGAAGGCTCTTTGTCTAAAGTACCTTTATCGAGTGAGAATTCTGAGCTTCGCTCGCGCGACGTTGGAGTTCAGTTACAAGTTGTTGTTGTTGTTGTTGTTGTTGTTGTTTCCCTTCGAAATAGATATCCGTTTTTTTGATTTATCTGCTGTGTGCGACGACGCCGCAATCGACGAACGACTTCCTTAGTCTTACGATGTGCATTACTACATCTAAACGTGCTTCATTATGGAAGGTGTCGTTCAAGTGTGGTGATACGTGAAGCGACTCACAAATTACGATCTTTCAGAAATTACCCCGCATGAGAACGAGAAGTCCGGTCAGCAGAGTGATATCTTCGATCCTACATTTACTCCATCACTTCCCGAGAATTAGCGCAAGCTCAAAAGCTGGACCTAAACCTCTAGCAGCAATCGAAGTTCCAAAGCGATGAAAAAAGTCCGTCTAAATGAGTATCCGACAACCGACAGCAGACTGCTACGTACAACACCGATAGTCCAAGTCCAGGTATAAGTCCTAGTCTAGTTACGCAAAACAGACACAGACGAGAAACAACGATGCGGTATATATTCTCAATCCTCCCCCTCTCTCTTTCTCTCTCTCGGAGACTCCTCCCATCTCGAAACGAAAAGCACAGCACACTTCGCTTCGAGGCTTCCACTCGAAATCCCATTCGTTGCCTCAGGCTCGGACCTTGTCACCTTAGCCCTTATGCGCGACCCACGCCTCGTTGAGCGCGCCAAAGACGCCGTTGGCGATCATGCGCTGCTCGAGCGTCGTATTCGCCGCGTTGAGCTATATGTCCGAACAAAAATCAAATATCGTCAGCGTAAATTCTTCGCGGAACGGCAAAATGAAAGGACGACATTCCACCAAAAACAGAATCGAAAAGAAAAGAATCGAAATCAAAAACCCCAAACCCACCTTATCAGGATGCACCTTCCCAATCGCCCTCGTATACCGCACCTTCACCTGCCTCTCCGTAACAAGCTCATGCATCCCACACCTCACCCACCCCAATTCCTCCCAAAGCACGCTATCCAACGTCGCAAGCAGTGCTCTCAAATTCCCCTCTTTACCGGCCTTCCAGGAGAGTAGACGGGAGTCGACACGGTCTTTGAGGGAATGACGCGCGAGAGCTTCGGCCTCTTCGAGCTGGGAGGCGTGCCGGGCGGCGGCGACGGCGGAGGCGATGGTGGATTGGGCGCGGGGGGAGAGGGGGATTGGTTTTGGTTTTGGTTTTGGTTTCGTCGTCATCGTCAAGTTTGAGTTCGAGTCCGACTTCGTGTTCGAACTCGCCGGAGCTTGAGGAGACGGAGAGGGCGTTGCGAGGATATCGAAATCCTCACTCACACTCGTCGTCCCCGTCCCCTTCGTCGAAACCTTCGAAGCCTCAGAAGAGTCATTCGCAACAGCCAACCCCTTCTTACACCTCCCCACCCCCGCCAGCGCCTCCCTCCTCACCCCCGCGCCCACGCCCTTCCACGCACACCCCGCAAGGACCTCCCAATCCCCCAACGCCTCTCCCCACCGCTCGCGCGCCTCACTCGCCTCCGCCCTCCGCCTCCTCGCCTTCAGCCATCCCTCCCTCAAATCGACGTTTGCGCCCTCCGCCTCTCCTCCTCTGTTTCCTCTCCCATTATTCGTAATATCGTTCTCAGGTCGATAATCGGATCCGATGATTTCGAGAACCTCATCACAATCCCCCCTCGCCCCGCCATACTCCCCACACCTCATCCTCGCCAGCGCCCGATTATTCAGTATCGGCACCCTCAACAAATGCTTCTCCGGCAGCGGCGCGAGTGCTGCAGTGTACGCGCTGACGGCCTCGGCGTACCGCCCGAGCTTGAAGAGCTCGGTCCCTTTGGTTTTGTGCGAGTTGGAGGAGGTGAGGGAGGCGGGGGAGGCGGTGATGAGGGGGCGGGAGGGGGTGGGTGGGGTTGGTGCGCGGCGTTGGGGTTGTTGAGTTTGTCGGGGTGGGGGTGGGGGTGGTTGGCGTTGGGAGGAGGGAGCGGAAGGAGGATGTGTAGTGGAGGATTTGGAGGAAGAGGAAGCTGCACCTGCGCCCCGTCGACGAGCAGGCGAGACGTACGTAGTCGGCTCGTCAGCGCCAAAGAGGTTGATAGTCTCCGTCTCCTTCGGCTTGGGCTGTCTTCGAGGAGGCGGTATCGGAGGCTCCTGTGGTACTGCAGCACCAACACCTCCATCTTCGTCGTCGTCGTGATCCCGGAACCCCCCACCATTCGCATTCGCATGATTCTCCAGCTCCAGTTCATCCCCAAACTCGCCCTCCCCCGTCATCCACTTCGGTCTCCCGCCTCCACTCCCTCCTCCACCCGCACTTCCACTCTGCTGCTCTCCCATCTGCGCACCCCTCCTCCTTCCCGCCCCCGAGTCTGGAGTGGGTGAGCTCGTCCCAGAGGCAGCGTTGGCGTTGGCATTAGCCGCGATCCCCTCCTCATAAACCCTCTGCGCCCTCGCCTTCCCCTCCTTCCACAGCGCGCCCGCGCGCGAGAAGACGTTCATCCCGAGCTCGCTCGCCTGCGCCAGGAGCTTGTCTGCTTTCTCTTGTAGGTCTACTCCCGATGTTCCTGCTCCCGTTCCTCCTGGCGCGCCGGAGGGTGTCTGCGTCCGGTCTTGTTCTTGCCGTTGAGAGCCATGCCTCGAAGGACGGGGACGTGTCCTCTCTCGCTCTCGTTGCTGCTGTGATGACGGCGCGGAAGGTGGACTAGAATCCTCCCCACCCGACCCACCCACCCCATTCGACAACAACATCTCCAACGCCAGCTGGACGTCCACCCCCGTCTCCGTCGCCGCCAGCGCCACGCGCGCCTGCTGCGGCGAGAAGCCCATCTCGACGATCTGGCCTATGATGTGTGGGGGCGGCGAGGACGATGAGGTGCCGGAGTTTTTGGTGGTGCGAGTGCCAGTGGTGGTGGGGAGGGAGGAACGCGGGAGGGGTGAAGGACGCTGGATGAAATGGATGGGATGACGAGATGAGATGAGATAGAGGTAATTCGTAGATCAGTTTATGTAGAATGTAATGCAAAGAACGTATGAGCGGATGGACACACCTCGTTAATATCCAAGCCTGCTTCTCCAGCTCTCCTCCGAGAGGAAGAAGGCTTACTCCCCAATATCCCAAGAATCTCATCATCGTCTCCATCGTCCCCATAACCCTGTCCACCATCCGCACCTCTTTCTCTGTATTCCCGATCACCGAAGTCGAAGTCCCCTGGGTCGTTGTTGTTGTCATCGTTGGACGTTTGGCCTGCTGCCGATTGCAACGTAGATGTAGATGTCGAAGTCGTTTGAGGTAGCGAAGGCGCAACGTTGAACTTCTCGAACGGGTCGAACGTCAGACTTTCACTTCTATCGAGTTGCGGAGGTGCTTGTGGTTGTGGCGGAGAGGAGCGCTGAACGGAGGGACGGGAATCGGATGAAGAGAGGAAGTCAAAGAGGTCGTTATCCTCCGACGCCTTCCTAGGCTGGGGTTCGTCTATCGCTGACTTCGCTGTTGCTGGTGCTGTTGCTGATTTCGAAGTAGGAACGCCAAGTCCAAACCCCCAATCATCCTCGTCCTCCTCGACGTGCTGATGCGCCTTCGCCGTCGACGTCTTCGCGGAGGACGAGCTCCCCAGCATGTCCAGCCCATCCCAAACTCCATCTCCCTTCGAACCAGTAGACAGCGTAGACGCCGTCTGGGACCTCTGCGCCTGCTGCTGTTGCCGATCCGCCAAACTCATCGAACTACTCGCATCCTTCCTCGCCGCGAACGTCGAGCCCAGGAGCGAGCTGAACGCATCCGACCCCGCCGACCCTCCCGCTCCTTTCGTTGCTGATAAAGGTTGTTGTTTGGAGGTGGAGAGAGAGGGTGTGATCGCCCGCGAACCCGTCTGCGAAGACGGTTTTGGTGACGACGAAGACGAAGTCGTGGCGGCGAGGAGGGAGAACGCGTCCAGCCTCGAGCCAGGACGACTCCCCCCGCCCCCGCCGCCATTCGAGTTCAAGGTCGAAAGGGAAGCGGATGATTGAGATGCCAACGTCTGCGGTTTCGTACTCGCCGCTGAACTAGAGGAGGGCGCGCTGGAGTTCCACAGATCGGCGAAAGAGTCGGATGGCATGATGACAAAAGGCGCAAAACTTCAGGCGTCGTCTCTTCGTTGTCCGTCGGAAATGCGTCCTCCCTCTTGATTCGTCGTCAGGAGTGCTGTTATATCTTCATATATCCGCTATTCAGAATCCAAGTAGGCTCTAGCTGAGGATCGAACAGCAGCTGAGCAAAAGGCGGAAGGAAGTCCAAACGTGTCGTCCACGTCGTGAAGGCGGCGTGGATCACGATCGAGGCGGTGTTTGGCAACGCCTTCTGAGACAAATACGACTTCGAACCACATCCACTTCACGTCAAATCGAAATTCGATCGCAGCGACTGCTTTGGCATATGTAACGACTTACTTCGCAACGTGAGTCTATTCCTGTGCTCGAAATGTGACAGAGTCCTAATATTCATGGTCTAAGTTTCAGATCGATTCGATGGCGTCTTGAATTCGTCAGAGTCCTTGATGACTCAAGTTCGTCGGTGAATTTCGATCCCAAGTCTTCGAGTGTCATCAAGCCTCATAGGTGAGTATCATATCTGCATCTCAGTGCGGATACTAATATCTCACTCACTTCCAATTAGCTATTCAAGTTTTACGTCCTTTTGTGGCACAGAACATCCCCGCCTCGCCATAAAGGCTAAGCGACGACGGACGACGAACCGAAGGCCAGACTCCAGACTCTAGATCCTCCTCCCTACCGTACGCGTCTTTCGGTTCAGCACTTGAATAGTAGTACCTGCGTCCCACTTCGCAAACGCCTGATACGCAGTACTGAGTACATCCAAAAACATCAACGATCGACACGCAGCACATGCTTCAAGCAACCTCGTCCGGGTCGCCCCATCCCATCTCAGGGAAGCGAACGCTCAGCCCCTCCTCCAAGTCTACGTACGATCATCGCTGCAATCGTGCAGCACATGGTCGTCTGGAGGTCGAAATCTTTCTTCTTCTTCCAACAGACCAAATAAACGAACAAACGAGCAGAGGAAGCTACGTCGTCGACGCCTCTTTTATCTGAGTCATTTCAAGAACTCGGCCGTGGCGTAATACCTATCAAATCTTCAGCAAATAACGACCCTCCGTGCGGTCGTTCGAATACCTGCGTCCCAAACGTCCAATGCATCCAAAACCGTCGACGATCGACGCACTGCGCATGGTCGCACCTCTCCCCATCTCAGGGAAGCAATCACTCGCTCACCCTTGTCGATTTTACCTCTCCAACCCTCTCCCTGCACGGGACGCGTCCTGACGAAGCACATGGTCGTATACAAGTCGAAATCTTTCGACAAAGTCCAGATGAATAAACAAACAAATTGCTGTGATGCGTTTGTTTGTTTGTTTGTCTTCACCGAAGCGAAGCGCAAGGCCGCCACGATCTTTCATCTCTCAGCTCTGAGTCCACCCCCTCGCATCCATATGCTACGCTGTAAAGGTGGAGTGATGGCCGCGTCCTCCGTAAGATCGCCTCTCCTCTCGCGTTTGAGTTTCAACTAACTCATCTTTCATCTTGCGCTGCCTCTGACAGGATCTGTCTTCGTCTTCGATCGCCCTCGAGCATGCTGTCGCCGCTCCTATGTTATGCAGGTCGCCATGTCTACCGGCTCCGAAGCGATCACAGCACCTCCAAGAACAAGAATACAGGCGCATCAGCGCTGCACATGCGCGAGTCGAGAACTGGCAGTGCTCTCGCCTTGAGGCTCCATCACCGTCCAGTCTCTCGATAGACTCAGGATCTGTAACGAGTAACGAAGAAGGCTCTGCCCCTATTGTTCTGGAGTTCGAGTTGCATCTTCATCTTCTGGTAGCGTCAGTGGTGAAGGCGCTGAGAGCTCGAGGCTCGAACTTTCTAGCCATACTTCGATTCCGACGGACGGAAGACATTTCGTTCGCCACGCGGAGACGCCCAGATCTCCGACACGCGCGCTAGTCTCCTTGTCGCCCCCAGATCTCTTTCCATCCACCTTCTTAGCCGTCTTTAAAACATCACGTCCTCGTGGATGACATCGGTGTCACATCGCAATATCCGTTCTACGGCTCCAGTCCCTCGACAGACCCAGGAACTCTAATGACGAAGGCTCTGCACCTATTGTTCTTCTAAATCTTCTTTGTAAAGTCGCATCTTTGCGCAGCAGCAAGCTCGAGGCTTCTTGGTATCGAACTCCGAAGGCGAGGCGATTTCTCAAATTTTCGTCACATGGACTCTATGATTTCCTTTCCTTCCGGCTCGCTCACTTGCCCGTCAGATCGCTCATTTGTATCCGACGCGCCCCAGATTCATTTCTCCGCAGCTTCCAGCCATCTTCTCGCCAATATTTCTCATCATCTACATCGAAGTCATCCTTTCCTCCACGAGCGAGAAATACGCCCTTGAATCCAATCTCCAACTTCGAAACTCGGCACGCGAGTTTCGCAATCTCAGAACTTATGTCCTTCCCGCATGGTCTCTCGGACTCTCGGAGAGCCGGAAGCAAATACAAGGAACGATCATTACACTCCAGTTCTCAGTTCCACATACACATGCTACACTCCCTTCACTCGCCACCTCATCAAGTACCCTGGAGTTCGATCAACTCAACGCGTTCCGATTCTCCTGGCTCTTCCTTCAAGTCCAACTTGAAGCTCCAAGAATCTTGCATATGGCGTCCGAATCGACGGACGGCACCCGGAGAGGCCGATTCTCTCGTTCGATCGTCTAATTCCATCACCTAAACTCTTCTATTCTTCACATTGATCAACGAAAACGAAAACCACAAATCCTCGATCGCCGACAGGCCAGCCCCCCTTATGAAGCACGCGCCTCACCTCGCTTAATTATAACCGTAATCCCCCATCCTACACGCTCCTCTCCGCGCAGCATGGTCCTCAAGCTCTACCCCACAGACACAAACACACAACACGCAGATTTGATCCCGCCTCGTTTCGTCCAAATCTCCGGGGTGGGGGCAGCGACAATGTGACCATGATGCTCACTCCTCCGATAGATGTCGAGCGCGCATGTGCTCCAGGAACTGCTTAGGCGTCGACGGCCTCCAATGAAGGTCGGCTGATTTGAAGAGAAGAAAGGCTTGAACGGCTTGAGGGGCGCAGTGCTGAGCGACGTTCGTATGTTGCGGGCTGGTCAGAGAGCGAAGATTTTTTTTCGTCGTCGAGGCTCGAGACTCGATTTCTCGCATCAAACCTTCCACTTTGGCTCTGCGACGACACTTCCTCAACCTTCCCGACGAACGAACTGATCACACGCAGAATTTGGAGCGACTGTACGACGGACAAAGAAACCCAATCAATCGTCAGCCGACTCTCGTTGAAGTGATACATGCTTTTCCTACAGAGCACCAACCCCTCTTCGACGGACGGATTCGAATTCGGCATTCCATTGTCATCGATCTACGTACTCCGATCCCTTCCTCCCAGCTCACATGCGTGCGGTTCCGATGCTTCTCGATAGCACCATATCAATATCAACATCGCCTCTATCGAACTTCACTTCGATGATATTATCGTGGATTGATGACGCGTATGAAATACGTACTACGTGTCCGGCGCTGCTAATTTTAATGAACTTTCGTTCACGGAACACAAGTATTTACCCAAAACTTGAAGTCAAGGTACAATTCGTGACTTGCTTTTTCTTTTGAATCTTTAGCGTTGCATCGCCGCATTCTTCGATGTATCCTGTATCGAAAGCTCAGGTTTATCGATGTGCGTCATCCTTTCTCTAATATCACGCGCGATCGCGCTTCCGTTCTGACTTTCTCATGACCGCCAGATCTTTTCTGTCAACTAATTCAGTGACGCATCATCGCGAGCGAAAACAAATACTCGTGTCTATCGGTCGCGTCCGAATGAATATCCGCTTCGGTGATACAAAGTCAAGTTATATTTATCCGCACACATTCTCGCGATTTCAAGCTAGCACCGAGGACGTTGCATCATTCTGTACGATACCGACTATCATCGAGTCTAGAATCTGTGATCGAAGATAAGCACAGTATAAAACGTAAGTGCTTTCTATTCACTTCATTTCGAATCGTCACAGCTCAACGCTTATCTCTGGTCCTACACCAGAATCCGTCGGTCACGAGAGTCAAAATTAGAAGAAGACGTCGATTCCAAGGCACGAGACGTACACCATCAGTCAGATTTCGCCGACCGACATCTATTGCGACGAAGACCGACTCGGGAGTACTAGTAATCGACAACGACAACTTCGAAATGAAGCCCATTTGAAATTGCGCCTTCATCAGTCGCTGGCGAGTCCAGCCTTACTTATCTCTCGCTTCTCGAAGCTCTCTCAAATTTAGGTCAACTCGTCTATTCGCCATATCCAGTGTCTGCGATCCCAGGGTAACCGCTCACGAGCCCCTTGGCGATCTCAAGAGAAGCGTCGATGCAGCGGCCGCGAAGGAAGACTCCCCGAGGTTTCCCAGTCCTAATCTTGACGTCAGAAGTCCTACATACAAGTAAGTGAATGCGGCTGCTTTCCTCTGAGTCTTATCTCTCTTTCTCTGAAGAGCGCACGCCAAAACCCGATACGAGGTGAGAGAGAGGCACAGGACACGGTGTCATTTCTAAATTTACCCGTATAATTGACGTGGCTTCGCTGGGATCGACGTTGGGACGTCGTGTGAGATCATATGCGTCACTCCGTTCAAGTACTTCCCAACCGTCAGAAATCAATTCTTCTGATGCTGCTAATTAAAAATCTTTGTGTTACACATACAACGGCGAAACTCGACGAACACTCCGGGGGACAGTGCTGTTGAGTTTGGAGCGTCAAACGTGCGCGTTAGTATTTCTACAATGAAAAAGGATGAGAAATGATAAACGAGTTTGACTCTCGTCTGACGAAATTCTCCGGCTGACAAAGCCTGACATCTCGCTTCTTGATAAGGATTTGAATATTGTCCGATTCGTCTCATGTGCGTCGCTTGAATCTAATCTATCGTATGTACACTGTGATTCATTACGATTTGGATTATGAAGCAGTAACAGCGTGTTCGGAAACTCACTACCTTCGTAATATAAAGTGAGCTATTGGTTGGACTGAATCAACGTCTCACAGATAAATCCGAGTCGGGGTTTACCTCCATAGGAATATTCAATATTGCCGAACACTTGCTGAGGAATCTGAGGGTATATCACGGGGGCAATCATCAATTTATGCCGAGCGTCACCAGTGGCTTGTCATCTTTATGATCCACTGAGCTGGAGCAAGGAAGACAACTTCAAGACTATATGATTGTATTGTAATTTAGTTGTGCAACAGCTAAAGACCAGCACATTATAATAGCATATCTAATTATACATTCTTGTTTTACTAGTGCATTTGGATCTGGTCCCGATAATTCTGTACATACATGTATTTAACAAACACATATAGTAGAAGCATAATAAAGAGCTGTACTTTAAAAACAAAATAGGGCATGACTGTTACAGTTGAAAATGCACTGTATTCCTGAAAATCTCCGCATGTTCACAAGTTCAAATGTACAGATTTGTGGTTGAACAGATTGAGCTGGACTGTCTGTATCTATAAAAGCCCCAAGCCTTAAAAATACCCGACAAGCTGGAATAAAACAGAGAGCATAATCACATATATACTGCACAACTCCTGGTAGTGTTGAACTGTTGATTATCACCAAAGTCTTGCAGTGATCTGCTTGTTTACTGGCAGACCAGGTATCATTACCCAAATCTCTTCCTGGAAAAATACATCTTTATTTGGCCAAAATGTCCGAGGTGTTATCAGGTATCCCCAAGTATGAACTTCTGCACATTGCTCCATGGCTATCAAATTCTTGTTGTGTGCACTTGCACAAGGATTTACTCCCCAGCCTGTTCCTTCTGCTTTAGCTTCTGCAATGCGTCTTTGGAGTTTTGTATCAAATGCCACTTGTAATTTCTCCATATCCCAAGTTGTCTGGTCTTCTGAGCCATAGATTCTTAATATATGTGTACCCCACTTCTTGTGTGATTTAAGTAGGTTGAGTCTCTCAATGACATGTTGCCCAATTACCACTCGAGTCATTGTGTAAAGTGGTGAGTAGAGACCTTCTATTTGAAAGGTTCAACCTTTAACTCCACTGCTCTTTTATATGTCTGTGCAAAAATCACATGTAAATATTGACTTTGCACTTTCAAGGACCGGAGCCTGTCTTCATTGAAGTATTTAATTTTGTATCAAGACTTTGGATAAGTTTGATCCATAATCAGTTGGACCAAAGATTGATGAGAACATAAGTGTTCCGCTATTTACAAAACAAATTTAATGGTTTCCATTTACAGTTCACATTGCTTCCTCGACTATAGCATGAAATCTTGGTAAACACAAGCAATTGTCAAAGTTGAAGGTGGCAGCTCAATTTCAGATCCAGCAATACAGATCTTCAAATATTCCGGTACTTGATGTTCTTTGATGTGCTGTCTTGCAGTTGAAACAAAAGTGCCTTTACCTGTGCTGTGCTTCAACCCGGGGAGCTGATCTGAACACCCCCAAGTGATCTCATATGTTTTTCTCAAATCCGATTTATTGTAATCTGTGAAGGAGCACTCATGGTAGACCTGGTTAGGGCATCAGAAATTTGCTGTAATTCAATGAAAGCTCTTGGTTGATCCAGATCACTGTCTCACAAATAATTCTGAACTGGAATTAGATACATGTACTGGTGAATATCTTAGCAGAGCAGAAGCAAAATGAAATGCTTGTGGGTTCTTAGAGGAACTTGAAGGTGCTGTGGTGCAATGTACAGGCAATCCTATTTTCACGTACATCAAGAGTTGCAATCAGCTTGCCAAAATAATTTATGAATTGTGATATAAGATCTTCATCAGAGACATTACTAATACATTCTGTCAAGATAATCAACTATACAGAGTCAGTTTACAACAATGTATTGTTATGGTACTGTTGTACACATTTATTAAATTTGAATAGTGAAAGTAGAGTGAGAATGTACAAGTAAATGCAAAGGATAGTAAGACTGATTCAGATGAACATACACTGTAGTGTAAGAAAATATTACAGACTGTAAGGTATGATTCTGTGACAAAATTTGAATGTTTGGGCCTGATGATGTTCTTAATAAACTTTTGGGGAGCAGAGATGGAAGAGATAATATAATTACCAATCTATTGGAAGACTCATTGTAGCCTTCCACTTATGGAAAATCTTGCAGGTACTGCCTTTCCTTTCGAGTCGCGAGTCTGTATAAAAACATCTTCACGGAAGTAAACTTCTTTAGTGGGCCGAGATGTGTAGAAATTTATTGAATAAGAATATGTATGGACCTCTTGACAGGAATCCATGGCTTTCAAATTCTTGATGAGGGTAGCGCTTACACCACCATAATCTTTCCAGCTTAAATTCTGTGCTTTAGCACTTTCAATGTGCTCTTGAAGTGCACGATCAAATGCTGCCTGTAATTTCTCCATATCCCAAGATGTCTGATCTTGTGAGCCATACAGTTTCAGAACAGCTGCATTCCACTTTTTGTTTGATTAGTATGCATTGAGCATGTCAATGACATGCTGCCCGATTACAACACGAGGCATAGAGAGGAATTGAGTCTAGAAATTGAGATTACAAATAAGATAAGTTCCCTCTTTATCAGTCACTGCTTTGTTATTTGGGTGTGTGAAAGTCAAAATATGCATACTGAGTTTGCACATTCAAGGGCCCGGGACCTGTGTTTCATTTTGAGAAATAGGGCAATTTGTTTTTGCATTTTTATGAAATTTAATTGTTATAGTTATTTTGTCTAGATGCTCACTCCGACGCTAGGTATATCACCATGCACAAAGTAAATTTAATGATTTCCATTCACAGTTCACATGGTTTTTTCAACAGCAGCTTCAAAGTTGAGACACATTTGCAAGATGTCCTTCATATATTACAACTGAGCCGGACCGGGGTACCTACTGTTCTAGGTACAGCATTTGCACTTTTACCAATGTGGGCCAGATTTAATTTAAGAAATAAGAAATATTAAATCTTTGAGCAAACAAGGCTCGGAGTTCCATGCTTTGCTGTTGTGCACACATTTGAATAAATTAATCCTTGACACTTATATTAACTGGGAACTGTGACAGAGCTGTAGGAGACATCTAAAAAGAATCTTCCACCCAAGCTCCCTCCCAAGTAGAGCACTGCAATGTCATCCAATTCTTACCATATTGAAGGAGGTAGCAATATGAGTGAAATGTTGACAGCATGCTACGAAGGTTCCGTGATTTCTATAAATCAGGAGGTGAAGACTATGCACCACAGTGGGATACCAATGCACTTCTCCAGAGTGCCAACACTCATTTTCAAGATGAGATCAAGCAAGCAAAAGATGCAGAGGGGTCTATATTCAAACGTAGTACTGATCAACAGAAGAGGATGCTGCAGCTCTATTATACTGGGAAGCTCACTCTTGTGGGATACAAAGTTTGGTTTTGGAGTGGAAGATTCATGTTGATGTGTCAAACGTTTGAGCTTTTGACTCAGCAGGGTACAAAGGAAATTATGCAATTTTAATATGTGCATACATAGTGAAGGATGTAGTTACTTTACACATATCCGAGTCGTTACAATGGCCTTTGAATACTAGTACTATAGTTGGGACTAAGACACAAGTTATCACCAATCTACAAAAAGCAATACAAAACCCACACCCATTGTTAGTGCTGACACTAGATTAGGCGCCCACATCACACTCACTTTCTGTGTGACTTGACTTGGTTAGGTATGGTTGGTGGACTCTTAATCCATCCATGGCTTCACAAGCCCCCCTCTGTAGTTTATGAGAAGTAAATTAGTGGTCCGGTTTCTGTAGCGCATGCACAATGCGAACCTCGGAGGCAGACCCGAACATGCAGATACTTGACGGTGAAAACTAGTTGTGCCGGGCCGCTGAGACGAATAAGTGCAGTGTGAAATATCATTTAACAGTTAGATTAGATCTGTCGGTTGGTTACGAAGTACGAAAGCAAAGCAAACTAGATTGCAAGGCGCCCGCACCGGCGACAGACGCCAAAAGATCGGAACTACTTACTTGAATAAACGGCCCGGCTGCGAGATCTCAATTTCCAAAACATTTCAAGTTCTATTTTGCTTACTATGCGCGTGAATAGCACGCGGGAGATAGAGCAATTTTTCGTAAGGCGCCAAACGGGACCGCGGCGGCGCGGAACTACAGTGCATTTGAAGTTGTGAGCGCGGAGACGGCGGACGGCTGCGAGAAGTCTATTTTGTTGATTGTCATTCATTCTGAGATGCATCATTAATGAACATGAGAGATTACGCGCGCAAAAAAGACGGAGACGGAGTTTGATCGACGAGAAAGAAATTGGCGACCACTGTACATGTATGCAGCACCCCCAGTGTAGAGGCATAGGACCGAGTGCTGGGGAAAGCCGAGGAGTTCGTTGTTATTAAAAAACGAGGGTTGAAAAGAAAATGTGATGGCGAGATTTCCGACAGTGATGGCGTTATTGAGGATGAGTGTTTCCAGTGCCGACAGTATCAAATCTATTGATGAGTATGGCGAGAGCGAGAGCATGAGTTTGAACTCGAAGTATCAGTATACATATAATGACGCATCATTTCGAGAAAAAACTGGGATCAAGAATGCAGAGTTACGAATCACATACTGGTTCGATATTACTGTATTAGAAACGGAGACTCGTAACAGTAGGAGAGAGAGAGAGAGCGTCAGGTTGGCTTCGATCCCGCTGTGTCCGCCGCTGAAGACGAGATACGTTTTTGTCGAGAATAAAAAGTGCGGCGCAGAGAGCGGAGAAAAAAAGAAGGTAACCCGCGTTAAGGACGAGAGACCATCGTTCGCGAGGAATTTCTGAAAAAAGGTTGAATTGTTAGTTTGACGAAAACTTGAAATCATTTCGGAAGGACATTTACTAGTATCCCATTTCGCATAGCGTCATCAGAATGCCAGAGTTCGATGGCGAACGAGAGCAGTAGTAGTCGGATTGGGAGTGATCATGACGGCGGTAGTCCAAGCACGGTTGTTGTGAGTTTCTGTAAGGCACGAGAGAGAAGGGCTTGGCGAGTCGAAGCCGGCGGAGGGGGGGGGGGGACGCGAGGCAACGACTCCAAGTTGTTTATTTGACAGAATTTCTTGATGATCGATCGAGAATGAAGTATGAGTAGAGAAAATCGTGCCTGTTGGAGTCGGTGCGGAGGAAGAGACGTCGAGGTTCCGAACTTCCGAGGAGAGACGGCGGGGCGCCGGTGTCGAAAGTCGCTTTAGTGCCACAAAAAGTCAGATAATTCAGATCTGGAGTCGGTGGGATAGGTACGGATTTTAGAAGAAGATATATTGAAGTTGCTGGTGCCGGCGGGACGCTCAGGGACGTAGAAAGGCTGTTTCTTTGGCTGAGTTTATCGTTGATGATAGATTTTGCCAGTCGCCAGATCGAGAGGTTTTGTCACAGCACAAAAAACGGAGAGAAGTCGTTTGCAGAGAAGACGAGACCTTGATATTTTTCAAAACATTTCAACACCGGCTAGGATTCTAGGACATCGCCGGAGAAAGCATCGCAGTATTGAAATGATTGACTATTGAGTTCAAGAACGAGAGAATTCCAATGGAGATGAGAGTGTTTCGAGAGGAGGAAGTGAAATGAAAGACACTTGCGCCAGTGATGTAGAGGCGACAGCGATCACAGCAAATCGAAGCGTTGGAGGCATGTATCCGATAAGGACGTGGCGCTGCTCGCCATGAGGCGGAGACCAGATCTTGAAGAGCGAAGAGCGTTGGGCGGAGGAAGGGAGAGGGGCACGTTCTGTATCTCTTGATGTTCCGGAGTTCGGGCAGTGTCGACGAGATGTCCCGAAGACTGAAGTGAAGTCATCAAGCAGTCTCGAAATACACGTATTGTATGGGAGAATAGGAATAGAGCCGTTAGTGTCGTTATCAGAGTTTGCTCGACGAGAGGCGGAGGCGGGGGATGGGGAGGTGTTTTTGACGCGCAACTGCCCGAGCCGCTGTAATAAAATCTGGAGAAGTCGTGGGTGGGTAGAATAGATACGATTATGTCGTCGATCGGACGGAAAGAATTCGAAGCGCCAGAAAGGTACGAATTCAGATTGACAGAGAGTTTAACGATCGAAGATGAACGTTGTAATCCCTCGATTACTCCATCGCGAGTCGGCGCCGGGACGGTAAGATTATTCGTCGTCATTTATCAAGTCGAAAGTATTGATACTCGAAAGCGCCTTCACCCAGACGAGAGTCGGATAGAGGCTGCAAGATGAAAAGTGGGAGGGAGGGCGATCGCGCTGACTGACATCGGGATAGGTCCAACGATAATGTAGCGCTGTAAGTTAGAACAAGAGCGAGGAAAGTAAGGCGGGAGAGTGGGCGGGAGCTGTGTCCCTAAAATCTCCGTGCGGCGTCAACTATTTGCTCCGATCCGTCATATGATGAGTTGTCAGGCCGTCAAAGATGATGGAAGACGAATAGGACGGGGAAATGCTATCTAGATTGTTAGAGTTAGCGGTACGGGGCGGGGATGAGAGGTGTTTATGACGCACTAGAGCCGCCCAGAAAAAATCAGATCTCAAGTCGGTCGGTGGGTAGGAAAGGTATGATTTTGTCGTCGATCCGCCGAAGAAGAAGAACGTCGAACACTTGGAAAGGTACGATGTTTATTTGAAAGAGAGTTTACTGTAGCGATCGATCGAGAGCGAAGTGTGATGCCGTTGAACGGAATCAACGGATCGAGGATTTCTGTCATAGCTTCTGACGGTTCAGCACAAATGCGCGGGGGGTGACAGAAAAGAAGTCGTTCGTAGACTCGTAGGCTTGTCATCATCGGAGTGCTGAAGAAGACGATCGTCGAAGTGTAGGTTCAGATTGCAAGGAGGAGTGGACGCACAGCTTGGGCGCTTGTATGAAAGAAATAAAGACGTGTCCTCGAAATTCCTCAGCGTGAGTTTCAAGTTTGACGCAGAGCACCGAAGTTGCGTCGTCGTTGCGAGAAGGCCCAGAAGGGGGAGGAAGGGCGATCGCAGCAGGACGAGTGCGTCAACGTGACGTCGGGATAGATCCGACAAGAACCTAGCGCTTGGTTCACCTTCAGCGTGACGAGATTCAGACTTGAGTAAGAGGAGCGATAAACGTAGGGCGGAGGAAAGGGCGGGTGCTGTGTCCACTGTCCTGAACTCGGGTGTCCCTAGATGTTCCGGATTCCCGGGCCGGTGTCCGGGCGGGGTGGACGAGATGTTCCGAGGGACGAGGTGAAGTCATCGAACCCTCGAGGATGAAAGACTTAAAAGAGCGCAGATAGCTATGGTGCACGTTGTTTGAATTTTGAACAATCTGCACTGCATCGTTATGAGAGGAAGTTAGTTAGGGAATGAAAACTTGGGCACGTAGATATGACGGGAGAGAGACGTGCATGGAGATATCAGTAGAACTGGCGGCGTCGCTAATTGCTAGCAAAGTGAGGACGAGGAGGCGGGTGGGACAGAGAGGCGGAGAGCCTGAGAGAGGTGATGAATGATAAGTGACGCCTTACTTCCACTACAACTAGATCTGGAGAAGTTGCCCGAGTCGGTGGGTAGGAGAGGTACGATTTCGTCGATTCGATGATTTGAAGAAGTTCGTCGTCAATGCCGACCTAAAGGAGTGGAGGAGGGCGTAAGGTACGTTGTCTATTTGATATAAAGTTTAACGATCGATCGAGTGCGAAGCGTTTGGCCGTCGAAGTTCGAATGGATTGAGGAATTTTGTCACAGCTACCATTCAGTCGGTGCGAGAGAAGCCGGCGGGGAGAGTTTGGATAGTGCGTACATGATTATTATTTGATTCGCAATGGATGCCATTGGCTACAAGGCGAATATTCGACAGATAGAAAAATCGAAAGGCGCTGAGCAATGAGCACCGAACTTGTGCGTGAGGAGGGAGGGAGGGCGATCGCGTTGAGGTTGGGATAGGTCCGACTAGCCAGGACGTCGGTAGGACAGCCGAACTTGAAGAAGAACAAGAGCGAGGAGCGAGGAACGTAAGGCGGGAGTAAGGGCGGGAGCAGAGGCGCGTGCTGTGCACTGGCGTCCCTGGATGTTCCGGCGTCCGGGCGGCGTCGACGAGATGTTCCGAGCCCGAGGTGCAGTTCGGTTGAGCAAGTGCGCTCTGACGACGCGGCGTCGTTATCAGAGTTAGAGGTAACAATAGATGGCGGGTCTACGAGAGATGGCGAGAGATGGTGGGTGATGAGAGACGGCGAGACGGTGAGACGGGTCGTCGAGCATGAAAGAACGTCTACGTAGATGGAGCTGGTGTTATCAGAGTTATCAGAGGTAGTAATAGAGGAAGACGGTGGTAGGTGATGGGAGGTGATGACGCACTACGTCCACTAGGTAGTAGGAAGGTAGAACACGACTCGTAGTCAGAAAAAATAATCACCGTGACTCAGGCTGGCAGATCTCGAGAAGTTAAGCTTGTTGGTGGGTAGGAGAGGTACGATTTCGTCAAACTTTAAATCGCGATTCGACCCGATCTCGAGAAGTCATTTATCGTCGTCGATTTGAAGAACTTTGTCGTACGTCGATGCCGAGCGCAAAGAATCTGAGGTATGACGTCTATCTGACATTGAGCTTAACGATCGAGGAAGAAGTGTCTGTCGTTGACTTAAAAGAGGTTTTCTGTCACAGCTCAAGACTGAGTTTCGATTTCGATTTCGAGTCCGGCGCGGCAGAAGTCGGCGGTAGCAGAGATTTCGTTGATGATTAGACACGAGAGTTGACTCGGAGGCAACTTCGTCGTCGCCGTCGCAACACGACGAGAGCTTGATTCAATTGGACTTGAGACGTCGATTTCGATCCATTCGATTTCGATTTCGCTTGAGCCTGAGGATGACTTGACATGTGCGAGAGGCGTCGTATGTCGGAGAGTTGATAGCTCCGCCCGGATTCGACCTGCGTGTTCTGGCTCTGCGTGGACTGCGCTTAGGATAGGAGAGTGTAGAGGACGTCTACATGTAGACAAATAGAGAGAGAGAAAAACAAACAAGTGAAAAAACAAACAAGTGAAAAAACAAACAAGTGAAAATTTGGCAAGGAATGCAGACTGAAGATAAATGAGTTACGAACCTGAATATCGACGAGGTCCGGCGGCGTAGTTGGAATAAGCAAGGTTTGCGACGGCGGGAAGATCTAGGGCATTCGTGAAATGCTGAAGTCGCAATGGATGGCTTCGAAAGAGAGTCTTCGAAAGACAATATCAATTCGAAAAGCGCTGAGCACCAAACTGGTACTACCGAACTTGTGCGTGAGGAGGGAGGGAGGGCGATCGCGTTGACGTCGGGATAGGTCCGCCCGACCAGCCAGGGCGTCGGTAGCACAGCTAGTCAGGCAGGAGACGGAGGCCCGAATTTGATGAAGAACAAGAGCGAGGAGCGAGGAGCGTAGGGTGGAGGAGAGGGCGCATGCAGTGCCCTGCCCCGAGTGTCCCTGGATGTTCCGGCGTCCGGGCGGCGTTGACGAGATGTTCCGAGCAATCGAAGTGATAGAACTGCTGGCGTCGTTATCAGAGTTAGGGCTCGATGGGATGAGATGAGAGATCAGAAATGGCGGGAGATGAGAGTTGGGAGGCGGGCCGTCGAGCATGAAAGAACGTAGATATGACGGAACGTAGATAGAACTGCTAGAGTCGTTATCAGAGTTAGCGGATTCGGAGGAGGCGGGAGATAGATGAGAGTGAAATTAGATGACGCACTACGCCCGCTAGAACACGAAGTAGAACTTGATCCAGATCTAGAGAAGGCGTCGGTGGGTAGGATAGGCACGATTCGAGACGATCTGAGGAAGAACATAGTCGAAGGCTTGGAAAGGCACGATGTTTATTCGAAAGAAAGTATAACGATCGAGTGCGAAGTCTGAAGTCTGAAGACTGAGGCCGTTGACTTGTTTGAGATATTCTGTCACAGCTCGAGTTCACGTCGGTGCGGCAGAAGACTTTGACTGACGAGATATACGAGAAGTTGTTGAGTAGACGACTTCGTGAATTCGTCGTTGTAGCGCGACGAGAGCTTGATTTGATCGAACTTGATTGCAGTACTCGAATAGACGTCGACTGCTTTGAGCCCAAGAGTTGCCAGTGCGAGGACGTCTGGGAGAGTTGTCGTCGTCGATAGGCTTAGGTCCGCCCGGCAGGCTTGCGTTCTGCGTGTTCTGCGAAACTGCAGGATAGGAATTCAGGAGTGGACGAGGACAAAGAGAAAGAAGAAAAAACAAACAACCGAAAATTTATCAAGGAATGAAGAGATAAATTGAACGACGAACCTGAATTCGAGTCGAGTCGAGGTCCGGTGGCGTACGCGAAGTCACTGGAGGACAAAAAATTCTTCATCTTCACCGTCGACGCGTCGTGACCTCGATGAACTCGTCCGTCTCGAGCCTCGGACGACAGAACCTCAGAGATAGATAGCTGACAGATAGGGACGGACGCCGTCGACGCTAATAAGACGCTTGCTTTGCTGGCGGGTCCAGCGAACACGATTAGACGAAGACGGAATGGGAACGCGAGGAAGCAAGGCTGACGGATCACCGAGGCTGTCCTCATCAACCTTTCTGACCTTTCTGACTAAACGTGCTTGTTCTTTATTTTTGGGTGGTCGTCTATCTTCATCTTCTTCATTGCTTTCGTTGTGATGATGGATGAGGGCGATGGGCTCGACTCGACTCGCTTGAGGAGAGCTAAGTCGGTGCTGTGATGATGAATTGCGCATCGAGGCTCGGGGTGCTGTGATGTCGACATGCCTCTCAAACAAGATCTTACACAAAAAAACGATTTGACTGTGCAAGGGTTCGTCAGAAAGTCAGTCATCCCGGCCCCCGGCGCACATGCTCACCCGGAAAAGCCGGGCCT
The DNA here is from genome assembly GCA_001020605.1 of Schizopora paradoxa. NCBI lineage: Eukaryota > Fungi > Basidiomycota > Agaricomycetes > Hymenochaetales > Schizoporaceae > Schizopora > Schizopora paradoxa. The sequence continues at coordinate 9,007 of KQ086173.1, read as the reverse complement.
CCCAATCCATCCCAAGTCTTTCTTGCGCCCAATCATCGCTGGACCCTTACACACGGCACCAAGCTGCGTCCAAACAACAGGGTCCTTCTATCCCACCCTGCATCCCTTGACATCCCTGCATCCTCTCGTCGCACCTTTCGGATAGAACCGACAAGGTTTGATGCCCCTTCCCATCGCACGTCCCAGTTAGATATACACTGCGCAGGCGACCCAGAGGCGTTCCCACCCCCCTTTCTCCCTCCCTCTCTCTTCCCTCTCCGTCGTCGTGAAGACAAGAGAAACAGCTTGAGCGTCGTTGCTCGCTGGTGCTTTCCCCTTCCTCTCCCTCTCCTTCTTCAATCCCGACTTCAAGACCTGGCCTGGCGAAAAGGATACCGCTGAGTTGTAAGTCAATTTTTTGTGCTATTTGGGTGTTTGTGTGAGGACGGAGTGCTGATGATGATGGGACACGCGTTCGTTTTGTCATGGTCGTTGTTTGCGTTGCTTATCGCGACGCCTCTTCCGCCTCCGCCTACCTCGATGCGCTCTCGATGGCTCGATGTATCCTCTTCTGTCTCTCGTCCGGTCCTTTTCTGCTTTCTGCTCGATGCGCTCGATGGCTCGCCTCGCCCCGCATCGTCTTGTTGTTGGCAAAACACCACGTCCACCTCCTAACCACCTTACCCGATGGCACGACGACGCACCAACAGACCTCGCGACCCTTGCCGGCCCTCTCTCTCGTCCGCCTCATCTACTCCTACATCTCCACCACCTCTAACTCACCACCTTTAACTCGTCGTTGTCGAGCCTCTGCTCCAACTCGGGTCTCTCATCTACGCTTCCTTATCTACGCCCATCTACCCATCTTCCGTCTTCCATCCTCTTCCAACCACACGACTTCGTCTCTCGTCCTAACCCGACGACTTCCATCTCACCTTCGTAGCGCTCGAGACCACTCGCGCTTCGTTCGTCTTCCTCTCCCATCACCTCATCACTCATCAACGACAAGCACCCAAGCACCAAGCACCAGCTTCGACAACCCCCAGCTCACAACCCCCCTCAAGCTTTCTCATCGCGCTGAGCCTCGCTCGCGTTTGCTTCTCTCATCGTCTTCCTCTTCGACGACTCTACCTCCCTATCGTCCGACAACACACCAATCGTCGTTTAACGACCACCCACCTCGACTACGAGATCTTTGGGCGACCGCTGATTCTATCGCGATCCTCGACCATCGGTCTATCTCTTGCCATCATCTCTATCTCGGTTCTCTCGTCTTATCGACTCGACTCGACTTCTTCTCGTCTCGTCTCGACAGCTCGACTTTATCAACGTAATACCCAAATCAGATTCTTGACCGACTCGAATTCTTGACCGACTCGATCCTCTCCTTCACCGGCTCGTATTTCCTATCGTCTCTTATCGACAAAATCCAGCAACTAGGACTGTAACTTTTATCTCATCACCAACTTCCAACTTCAATCGCCTACCTCAATCGGCGTCACTTCACCAAATCGACTCGCTCGGTTTACTTCAGTCTATCAACAAATCAACGCAAAAATCCAAAAATCCTACAAATCAACTTAAAAACAGCAGCAAGGATGTCTCCATCAATCCTCCACACGCCTACGTCTTCGATCTCCTCGTTGGCACCGGATTCGCCGACGCCGTCGCATCAGAGTCATAGCAGCAGCAGCAACAACGGAGGACTCGGGAATGGTGGGGTTAATGGTGGACAGCAGGGTGGGTTGGCTAGTGTTGCGGAGGCTGAGGGTGGTGTTAATGGGAACGGAGGGGGGTTCGAGAATGTGAGTACGCCTTTCTTTTGATTTTCGAGTTTGGTGTTTTCTGGCGGGATTTTTTGGCCTTTTCCTCTTGGTTTTTTTCGCATCCTCCCCCCCTCATTCATTCGTTCATTCGTTCGTGGCGTCGATCGGCTCGGTTCGGGCTTGACTTCGGGCTTGGTCGAGCTTCGTCCGTCGTTAGGATGGGTTGGGATGGGATGGGATGAGATGATCTTCGCCGCATCTCGTCTCATCTCGTTCATTCATTCCATCGCTCCTATCCTTCCTCGTTTTCTTCATCTTCCTCGAAATTTTACTCTATCTTCGTACGTTTTTTTTTCGTACGTTTCGAAAATAGGTAGCGAAGGAGGGCGATGATCATCGCATCGGCCGATGGATGATGATGGCAGTTTGCGTGGTGATCATAATGATCGTCGCCCTTCTCGCGCTCGTGGGTTACGAGTTTCGGGATGAGCAGTGCCTCGCATCCACATATCGCTTTGTTCTTTGCGATATGAGATGTGGGATGGGAGATAGGAGGATCGCAGTTGTGATCTTCGTCTGCGATGGGTTTGGTTTCGTCTATCTTTGTGTTTGATTTGTTGGGCTATTCGTATTCGGTCGTATCACTTGCGATCTTACGTTTGCTTTCTTACGTTCTCTTTCGCTCGCTATATTCGCTCGTTCGCTATATTCGCTACCTCGCTCGCTCGCTCGTGTTCACGTCGCTAATCGCATCTCCCTTTCAGAAACCCTCCGTCGCGTCCACTGCTCCTACTACCACCTCTACCACCCCCTCCGCCCCCACAGCCCCCAAACGCAAACCCTCCCGGCGCGCCAACACCGCCGAACGGCGCGCAACGCACAACGCCGTCGAGCGCCAACGCCGCGAGACCCTCAACGGGCGGTTCCTCGACCTCGCCGCGCTCCTCCCCAACCTCTCTTCCGTCCGGCGCCCATCAAAGTCCGCCATCGTCAACTCAAGCATAGCGTTGATATTGAGCGCGCGAAGGCAGCGGGTGGTGTGTGCGAGGGAGATGCGGGGGGTGCTGAGGGAGTGTGAGGCGCTGAGGGGGGAGTGTAATGAGTGGAGGGAGAGGGCGGGGTTGGTGAGGTGTGAGAGTCCGGTGAGGGGGGTGGAGGTGGGGGGGATTTTGGCGGCGGGGGAGGATGAGTGGGCTGGGGTGGGGGTTGGGGGTGTTGCTGGGCTTGGGAACCAAGGGCATGGTGTCAACGGAGCTGGAGCCAACGGAGCCAACGGAGCGGGGATGGGAGCGGGGATGCAGCATGGAGGGATGCACGCGCAGATGGAGGACGACCCGATGGCGGGGACGCGCGGGTGGTGGGAGCCGGAGAATATGGCGGCCATGGGTGAGGAGGAGCGCCGCGCGTATGAACTCGTCATGCGTGCTACGGCGCCGGGTGCGGAGGGGGATGATGAGGATGATGATGAGGATTCGTATGGGGCGGTTCCTGCCATGCCGCGTGCTGGCTACGTCAATCAGCAGTCGGGACAAGGACAAGGACAAGTTAGGGGGTATGGACATGCGGGGAGGCAGGGGAGTACGGGCTCCGTCGCGTCTTTCAACGGCTTCGATGGGGCGCCTGTGACGCCGAACTCGGCGCACTCCCACTCTGGTCACTACGACCAGCACTCTCAACACCCGCACCACGCGCAGCATGCTCCTCAACAATACGGCAACGACGCGCCTGTGTTGGATAAGTTCGGCTCTTGGTCTCAAGCTCAACAGCAGGGACAAGGCAACAACGGAGGCGCGCAAGGACAGTGGGCTCATAACCTCCCGCACCGACCCATCCCCCAGCAGGTTCAAAGCCCCCACCATGGCCAGAACGGTGGGAATGGCCTCTTCACACCGCCCGGTACAGCTAGCGGTGGGTCGCCCGTTCACCCTTCCTCCTACGGTTTGCACTCTGCCCAAGAAGACGGAGGCGCGGGAGGTAATGTGAGTGGAGGCGCGGAGAGTGGTGGAAGCGGCAGTGAGGCGGGGGGGAGCCCTGTGCACTCTGCGCATTCGGGACACTCGATTTCGAGGGGGAGTCCGACGGCGCTTGGGTTGGGACTTGGTCTTGGGCTCGGGATGAACGGAGGTGCGATGGGAGGTGCGATGGGAGGTGCGATGGGAGGAGGCATGAATGGGATGATGGGCGTCGACCAGTGGGGGATGCCCCTCGGCGGCCTAGGCATGAACAACGGACTCGGGAACGGACTTGGAAACGGTCTCGGTGGGATGGGCAACGGGATGGGCGGAGGCATGAACGGGATGGGAGGCAACTTGGTGGGCGTTGGGGCGGGGACGGGGAGGGGAGGGATGATGATGGCGATGATGTGAGTGAGCAGAGTTAGGATGAGGAGGAGGGGGGGAGGGCGCTGTGCGTCCTTTCTCTTTCTCTCTATGTCGAATCGCTCGACTTGACGAGGCGCTCGTCTTCGACTCGCTCTCGACTTTCGACTCGCTCCATCACTCCGAGCTCTCGCTTCTGCTCTCGTCGGTGCACTTGACCGACGTTTACATACCACCTATCTGCCTATTTGCCTATTTATCCGGCCTGCCCGCCCGCCTCTCTCGGTGTCGTTTCGTTTCCTCCATCCCAAGGTCTTCCATCCAAGTTTTGTAATATCCCTTTCCCCTATCTCGTCCTCGTCCTATCTATTGCTCGTCTGGCACCCAGACCCTCTATGTACCACTCACTTTCCTACGTACCGCGTTCTCTTACTCGTACGTCGTGCACACTCATACCTCGGCCTCGTTACCTTCGCCTAGTTCTTTAGCCTTTCCTACTTCCACCTTCATCTACTCGCGTCTCCTTCTGAGACAACCATCATCTCCCGTTTCCGTTTCCGTTTCCTCGTTGATCTCTGTAGTCCAGTAATACCTCGCCTCGCCTCGAGACTCAATCCGACTCAAACCACTTTGTATCGCCCTATCGATCCTCCTATATAGCTCGTATACAGTTTGCGTTATCTATTCCTCTTTCCTCTTTCCTGTCTGCTCGATCAGAGTAACTCCACGCTCGTTCCCTTCTTCCGCTTCTCCTCATACCTTCCTCGATCGCTTGATCGTGTTTTCCTGCATTTTTGTTTGACTTGACCGTTTGATTTGATTTCTGTTTGTGTTTTGTAAGTACGAGCTCTGATTGTGTAGAAATATATACTTATCGAATTTCCTTTCTTTCTTTCTCTGTCGAGTGATGGAATTTGAACGATGCGTTTGAGTCTTTGAGTGGATTGTGAGTGAATATCCAACTGGCGAGGAGTGAGTGAAGAAGAGTTGACGATGAATTGAGTTCGAGTGAACTTAGAGTGAGAGGAAATGAAATGCTGATTATTAGATTAGTAGAGAGGATGAGGAGGCGCAGGAGGGCTCGGCCTCGGCCTTCGGCGATCCGTCAACGCCTTTCCCTCCATCCACGATCATGATGCGTCCGTCGACCGACCGAACACCTAGCAATTATCGAGTTCACGCGGGATACTACTACTATCAATAGCGTCCTATCATCTTTCTTTCTGTCGTCATTCGTGGCCTAGCGAGATGAAGATTCGGATTCTGCCAGTGGGCTCAGCGTCATCGACAAAGAGGACAAAGACACGACGACAGTCTGGGAGAGGATAGCAGGACTCGGACTCGGACTCGTGGCTTCAGATGGATCAAATCATTTTGTGTCTCGAGGGAGCTCGCGTATGCCTCGACGGAGTCATGCCTCGAATTCAGGAAGCGGAGCCATGCCTCGAACTTGAGATTAGGAAGATCACTGGCACTGTGGCAGGTTCGTCTTTCTTTGGCGGCTCAGTAGCTCTGAGTTTTGACGTGGATCTCCCAAGCTCTCGAGCTTTCGTCGTGAGGAGACGACGAAGACAAGTCAAATTGAGCTGAAATCTTCTCTGCTGCCCCGCGCGCTCGAAGGCGGGCTGTGACAGAAAACCTCAAAGTGGACTTGGAGCTGACGAAGAGTGTCGTCCTCGATCGTTTGATTAGTCTATGTTGGATAGACGTCGTACCTCTGCGGCTGCAGCTTCGATGAAATTTCCAAATTGAATCAATGAATCGACGAAATCATGCCTGTGTCTCTCACCAACCAACGCCAGATCTGATCTACAGTAGTGGACGTAGTGCGTCATCACCTCCTATCTTCCATCTCCCGCCGTCTATTACTGCTCTCTAACTTTGATAACGACGCCAGCAGCTCTTCATCCAATTTGAATTCAAGTTACCTCGGAACATCTCGTCGGCGCCGCCCGGAACTTCCAGGGACACGAGACTCGGGAGCAAGGAGGGCTCAGGGCACAGCACCCGCCCCTTGCTCCGCCCTACGTTCGTCGCCTCGCTCTTGTCTGTTTCGAGTTCGGCCTCCGCCTCATGACCGGCTATGCTATCGTACGTTCTGGCTGGTCGGACCTGTTTCGATATCCACCCGATCGCCCTCCCTCAGTCGTCCCTCCTCGCGAAGCCTTTCGAGTATTGATGCAGTACTAGTGTTCTCCTCGAAACGCCAGGAAGCTAGCCTTTCCTCCCAACACGAATCATTGTCATGATCATCAGCAGCACGATTTCCATCCTCTCCTCTTTCTTACTAGTATCGATTCCAAACGCCTTGAAGGTCCACGAGTAGTATTTCTCTGTTCTACCATACCGAACTGAAGCGTACGTACTCGCGATCGAGGAGTACTTGTCGAGGGCTGTGATAAGAATCCTCAATCAGGTGTTCGCCGAAAAATCCTTCACCCTCGATCGTTACAATCTATGTCAAATAGACATTGTACCTTTTTGCAGCTTCGACGAAGCTGCTCTCTGGATCGCCTCGAACTGTGTCTATCCTACCCACCGACGACTTCTCCAGATCTGCCAGTGATTTTAGTGGGAATAGTGCGCCATCAATCTCAATCTCCCGCCTCCAACCGCTAATTCTACTAAATTTGCTTAGTAGATTCTTCGTCTCTGATAACGTTTCTGCACCCGAGCGCACTGACAATGTCGACGGCTTGATAACTCGTCATATGACAGATCGGAACACCTTGTCGACACCGCCCCGGGTTCAGAATATCCAGCCAGGAACACGGCACGCGCCCCTACAGGCTACAGCTCCCCCTACTTTGTTCTTCAAGTTCGCTACTGACTTCAGCGCTACGTTTCTGTCGGAACTACTACGCCATCCTTGCTCGGATCGATTTGTCCATGTTGTCACGCTCGCGTCAGTGTGTATATCTGATGTTCTCCCGCTTCGCCCGCAAATACTAGTAATCACCTCCCTTCACTCTCGTCTTCCTCTGTCTGCCTCTCGCTCTTTTACAAATCTACGAGAAACTGCAACATCTCCTCTTCATCTGCCGCTGTACCGACTCTGTAAGGACCGTAACAAAACCTCTCGACCTGGCGACGGGAAACCCACTACCCCCGACAAACTCAGTCAATTATTATCAACAACCTTTCACCGTCCCTGAGCCTCCCGCCGGCATCGACGACTTCTATATCTACTTCTAAAATATGAGCCTACCCCACCAAGTCCAGATCTGAATTATCTGACTTTTTGTGGCACTAAAGCGACTTTCAACACCGGCGCCCCGCCATCTCTCCTCGGCAATTCGGATTCGGGACCTCGACTTCTTTTCCTCCACGCCTACTCCAACAGGCACGATCGTCTCAGCTCAAACATCGTCCACCTCATTCTCGATCGATCATCAAGAAACTCTGTCGAATAAACAACACTGCCTCGCGTCTCCTCTCCGCCGGCTTCAAGTTCGACTCGGCAAACTCTTTCCCTGTTCCTCTCGTGCCTTACAGAATCTCAACTGTTCAGAAATTCCTCGCGAATAATGCGCTCTCATCCTCTATCGCGGTTCCGCATCCGTCGTACCTCGCCCCCGGGCCGCACTTTTCGTTCTCGACAAGCTAAAAACTCTCATTCTCGACGGCGAGGACAGTGTAATCATCAAACCCAACACTACTGTTGCGCGCTCGCATTCTGTCACCCATCTCCGTGTCGATTACGGTAATATCAAACCAGTACGTGATCCGTGACTCAACATTCTCGATCCGAGTTTTTTTTCGAAACAATGTGTCAATACATGTATACTGACATTTCAAAACTCACGTTCGTGAATCGTGATCCCGTCATGCTCATCGATAAATTTGATACTGTCGTCGCTCAAAACTCTCAACCTCCTCAATCATGCTGTTACTATCGGAAATCTCGCCATCACATTTTTTTTTCAACCCTCGATTTTTTATAACAGCGAACTCCTCGGCTTTCCTCAGCACTCGGTCCTATGCCTCTACACTGGGGGTACGCATACATGTACAGTGGTCGCCAATTTCTTTCTCGTCGATCAAACTCCGTCTCCGTCTTTTTGCGAGCGTAATCTCTCATGTTCATTTATGATGCATCTCAGAATGGATGACAATCAACAAAATAGACTTCTCGCAGCCGTCCGCCATCTCTGCCCTCACGACTTCGAATACCTGTAGTTCCGCGCTGCTGCGGTCCCGTTCGGCGACTTACGAAAAATTGCTCTATCTCCCGCGTGCTATTTACGCGCAGAGGAAGCAAAATAGAACTTGAAATTTTTTGAAATTTGAGATCTCGCAGCCGGGCCGTTTCTTCAAGTAAGGTTGGGCCAACTCATACCCGACCACTCTCCACGCGGCGTGACAACACTGTGATTATCACGTGAAGGCATCGGTCCGAAGGTTTCCGACGCTGGGAAAACGGACGCGGCGCGCGTGCGGCCTCATTTCCATCCGCGAAAGAGACGAAAACCGGCTCTTACTTTTGTAATAACATGGCTACATCGTCTCGATAAAAAATTCTGGCACCTACAAAGGTTTTTGATTTTGATTTCAAAACATCTGTAGGTGCTACATTTTCTAATTTCGCCCTGTGGCGAGCTGAATTACAAGATGTAACACTTTTACTTACGAAGTGTGACAATTCCCATCACGTGATAGTGGCTGGGTATGAGCTGGTCCAACCTTAAGAAGTTCCGATCTTTCGGGGTCTGTCGCCGGTGCGGGCGCTTTGGATTCTAGTATGCTTTGCTTTTGTACTTCGTACGACAGGTGTAAGGGCAACTCCGAGCGAGGTATCCCGAGGGGACGCGCTGGCGAGGAGGGAAAACCTTAGTATATTGCTATGTACAGCTATGACGTAAATACACACCTGGCGAGGAGGGAAAACCTTAGAGATCAAAGATAAGGTTATTCCCAAGCCTCGCCATCACTCTATATACTGAT
>KQ086172.1:0-40791 GCA_001020605.1 Schizopora paradoxa | reverse complement strand
TATTTGTAAGCAAAATAGCTCGCATATGACTTCCAAACATAGTATAAGTAAGTCTTTGTATATTTGACTTCGAGATAGGGTTCATCTATATATAGCTATTTAATCCCGAGATACCAAATAAAAGACTTTCATTATCTCTAACCTTATCTTGTCGAAAGATAGCCGAGCCCATAAGTGGTATATTTGTTCCGAAGATAGATTACATATTTCCGGAATCAATCTGTTTTTGAGAAATAGCTAACCACATATGTACCTTATTTTAAACCCTATTTTTCGCAGAGATCGCAATCAACATGCGGTGCTTATGTTGATGCGTCTCTCACGAGTATTTCCTTGGGAGATATTGGGCCTTGCACGCAGTGTCGAGTCGCGTCGTCGCGAACGTCCACCATCTTCAAGTTCAAACGTTGACGTACATGCTCTTCAAAAATCTCTGTGCATGTCGCTTTTGATGATTTGAATCGAGAACTGAAAAATGGACGTGGTTTCGACGGCTGTCGTGTCGATCTTGGAGAGCGGAGGATCGAGCGGATGAAGGACGTGACTTGAACGCGTTGGACACGAGGATAGGAAGGCTGACGAAGGTACGTCTATAAGAATTTTTGGATGTGAAAAGGAGTTAATGGTGATCTCTTCGATTTCTGGTCAGGCGTTGGCTGTCCTGACATGGAAACGCGATGCGTTCATGAAGGCGTCGAAGGAGGCTGCCTCAAATTCATCGCAGTGCTTGCCGTTGCGATGATACCTTTCGAAGCACTGTCGGACAAGGATGATCAAGAAAGTATATACAGTTGTCGGATCTGCTCTTTAGAAGCGTCGGTGACTTGGGTTTCGCAGCGCCGCCAGCATCGCAATTTACGACGAAATTTTCAATGGTCGTCGCGATCGTCAGTGATGGGACCATGAGATACGTGTTAGCGTCCACGTGAAAGGCGCTAGTGCGCGGTCAGGCTGATGCTTTTGTCAAGGTGTGTTTTCTTAAGTTCTTGACGAGAGTATCGAAACTCAAAGGTGCTCAGATAGCATTAGCTGACCAAGCGCTGTATCTTGCTCCGTGAACGCTGGACTCCACTCGTATCCTTTTGAGAGACTGAATCAAGCGTAATGGGAAGAGTGTCCTGTTTAAAGTCACAATGGTTTGCGTTCATGAGGAATCGTTCTTCTATCAACAATGCCACGCTGGTAAGGAACGAACTCTTATCTAATTCAATCTTAAACAGCTCACATCTCAACTTCAGGACGATATTGAAGGTTCTCTTTCTCAAGAGTCACGAGTCACCAAATCTGGATGAATATTCATACCGTTACGCTTGGTTCGCTAACGAAATCAAGCGACATCATGCATCATCCTTCCACGTAAGAAGCGGTCGATCCATTCTCGTTTATTATACCGCGGGTGAGCCCGTCTTTAGCTTCACCAATAATACTCTCAATTCAATTTAGAACGCACCTTCGCAGCCATCAGAGATCTACCTCTGAATGAATGGAGATGGCGTCAGTAGAGGAACTTCTTTGAACTCTCAACCTCAAATAGGGCTTTTGGAATCGTATCTTTCACTTTCGTGCCTTGCCCTGTGCATTTGGAGTGGGGATATTCCCAGTCAATTCGGTCATCGGATGATTATCGTTGATTTCGCCCTGATTTTATGGTTCGTTCCTTTCTTATGGCTATTCTCATCGCTCAAACGACGACTACGTCGGACTTCTTTTCGCAAAGACGCGGTAACACATCGCCTTCTGACCGCTTTCTTCTTTTACACAGAATACGACGAAGTCGGCGAAACGTGCCTAGATGGTGATGCTGCGCTAAGGAAACTCGGAGGGGAAGAAAACAGGGGATATATTTCCGCTTTTCGCTCTAATGAAGGCCGGGGAACGACGACGACAGGAATAACTCGACAGAATCTTACACGTCGCGTCTCTCCTCTCCCGCCAGCGCAAATTGCGTGCGTCCGTTCACGCGACATGACGCCTTTTTGTCCTCAACTGCACAGGCGCCTTGTTCTGGTGTCGATCTGCACCGCCTCTCCGATCCCCCCTTCATGGGCTTCATGCGGTGCACGCATTCGACATTGACTTTTCGGCTCGGGCGACGACGCGATTGACGGCCGCTGCATGGAAGGACGAATTGTGCGATTGATTCATTTAGGTGATGGGATCGACGATGCAGGCTAGCGGGTGCCACAAGACGCCAGATTGTGGCGGGACAAATGGCGATGGATAGGATGGATCTCGAAATACACCTTGCTTTTCGGTCGCCGGGCGTTATCTGTGCACGATCAGGATAGCCAGGATGGGCAAGGTACAGTTCCGCCCGTGAGCCCGAGGCATGGAACCCCGACGACGTTCGACGTATCCTGATGGCCACGGCCGAACTTGGTTTCGCTGTGGTATAAAGGAAGGCCATGTCAAACCGTCTCTGAGCATTCGACTCTCGGATCCCCTCAACGTGAACTTCAGCACAGTCACCTCCTATCGCCCCTCCTCCACATCAACCATGAGCTACAACGACAACGGTACGTGAATCGTTCTGCTGATAATTCCGATACTTACAACGATACGAATTGGCACGAACAGACAACCAGAACAGCTACGGCTCGTCCAACAACGACAGCGATAGCTACGGTTCGGCGGGTGCGTTTTCAATCGAAGTTTTCTTCAATATCCTCATGTATGACTGAACTCCCGACCTTACAGGCAATAACAACAACAGCAACAATTACGGATCGTCCGGGAACAACGACAGCTACGGCTCTTCCAGTTCGTCGTTCTCATTCAGCTCTGTGCGCCTCTCGTCCTAACTTCGTTCCTTTACATAGACAACAGCAACTCTTACGGCTCCGGAAACAACGATGATAGCTATGGCTCTGGCAACAACAACAACAGTGCCAACAGCTACAGTTCGGGTAACAACAACAACGATAGCAATAGCTATGGATCCAACAACAACGATAACAGCTATGGATCTGGTAACAACTCTAGCAACAACGACAACAACTATGGCTCGTCAGGCGAGCTATCCCATCTATTAAATTTATATCTCGACGTCTGACCATGTTCATTTCTACCTCTAGGAAACGAAAACAGCTACGGCGGAGGCAACAAGAACAGCGGCGGCAACAGCTATGGCTCGAACAACGATAACGACAACAGCAACAGCTATGGTTCGGGCAATAACGACACCAGCTACGGGTCCGGAAACAACAACGACACATACGGCTCGGGCAACAACAATTCCAGCCGCCACCACGGGTCGGGCAACAACAACAACAACAACAGTTCCGACACCTATGGCTCGAGCAACAACTCCACCGATAGCTATGGGTCGAGCAACGACAACTCCAATAGCTATGGATCGAACAACAACAATGACAGCAACAACAGCAATAGCTATGGATCAAGCGACAACTCCAACGATAGCTACGGCTCTGGCAACAACTCGTCTGGTAAGTTACGCTTTTATCTTTCCCTGCGATAATCTAATGGAAAACTGAACCTCGTCGGTAATAGGTAACAACAACCAGCAAGGTTCTAGCGGCGTGTCTGACTACGTCAGCAAGGGCGTGGAGTACGCCGCGTCAAAGGCGGGTTACAACCTCGTACGTACTGCGTTTCATCTCTGCATCTCGAATTCTTGTGAAGAGAACTAACCTTGCTTCCTTCTTTTCATAATATGCAGGATGAGTCGACCGCGAGCAAGATTAGCGAGGGCATCTCGGAAGGTCTCTCGAAGTTCGGTGGAGGAAGTACGTTTTCTCCTTGACTTTCCCGATTCTTGCAGAATCTGATGATTTGTCGTATTAGAATTCGGCTTCTAAGCTGTTCCGAGCGTCCACCTCAGGCCTCAGGATTCTCGTCGAACGTCTTAAGTTATCCTGTGTCGAACGGAGTTTGCCGTCAGCATTTTGCTCGAATCGTATCCGGGTCGCCCAATTCTAACACTCAAATCCCCGTTGTACAATAATTATCGACGCCTCAATGTAAATTCGAATTCTTGGATGTGATCCTGGGCGAGGAGAGCCTCTCGGGCGGAATCATGTAAGCAGCAACTTGAAGCATGGATATTTACTCCTCATCCGTATGCTCGTGGGATACAGTACGATGCGATCAGATCCCGTCAAGCTTGAGGTGACCCCAGAATGCAGAACATTACGATTTTCAAAGCACCGCGTCACCTTCGTGATATTTTGTGCGTGAAGGTCGTGGAGATCACCTACACCTACAGATTACCGACATCTAAAGCGAGATGGGTAGCTGCTGATCCCATCCCGTCCCCATATTCGATCACAATCGGATTTGTTTGAAAAATCAGTCGCTTTTCATCTCCGAGATGGTTCAGCGGCTCGTCGATGCGTGCGTCGCGAGCGACGCGAGGTGATCGCGAGGTTGTCGTGCGTCAATTTCGCTCCCATTTGCCAAAAAAAATCATGCCTCGTTTGAATTGCTGTTGAACTACCCCTCATGGCAGTCAGGTACGAGATGCAAGCCGTCTCTATGGCATATGATACCCAGAAAGAAGAGAGATGTCTAAAATCCAACGAAAAAAGCGTTTTCTTCGACTTCGCCACGGTCACGAGATCGACACGCGTTTCGGAGACGACGCTGCGGAGGCTGAGGCCTGAGGTGGCTTCAACAGCGACCACCACCACCACCACCACCACCACCGCAAGAATGCGGGAAGGCTTTCTCCTATAGCAAAACGTCCAAGGCCTCCGAATGCACCTTACAAGCTCACGGTCGGCGAGGCGAAATGGTGGAAAGGGAGAGGACATAAGCGATTGCCATATTGTCGTGAGTTGCAAACATTCTCGTTTCATCTTATAAATTGTTAATATTACCTTTGTTGAATGCTGCGATGGCGACGTTCATATAAAAGCATAGCAATCGCCTCTCCTCATCCAAATGACGCCCTTTCCCAAGAATTTTATTCCGACTTGAAGCGATTGCCATCATTACATGCGTTCGTCGAGTAAAGAAGCGTTGAAGCTGTCGGCTTCGAGTACGTGCTCGTCAAATTCCGATCTTAATCATAATCCTGATACTTTCTCTATCTGCATTGAAGGAGAGTTGGACGGATAGCTTTTGACTCAACGATTGCGGTCCCCATTTGATGGCACATGTGTTCTCCGTGATGCAAAGAGCAGTCAGACGCTCTTCGAAGTTCCTTCCAGACTCAAGGCATCCAGCAAGCGGCACGTATGGTTGACTTGGGGAGACAGACTGTCGCGGAATCTGACAATGTCTCATCACCGGTGAGTAAATTTCGCGTATTTGACGTTTGTCGAGCCTCAAAAGCCTCAAATTTATCGCAACGTTTTTGATTGCCTGAACAGCCTAGCTCGCGAAAGCTAGATATTCCTGCCTTGCGCCCACGCCGTACCTTTATCGTGAAATCGTTGCAGTGGCTCCCTTTTCGATTAAGACTTATTTCAAGCGCCACCTTCGCCCCAACAGGCCTCTCGAACACCCGCACTTACACCCTTGCGAAGCTACGAGTAGCAATCTGCACGCACAACTTGATTTCGCGGCATCCTGGTGGTGATTCTATTTCAAATACTGTTCGCCGAGGTGTATAAGATTAACCCCGACCTCGTTGTCTGCCGTCTTCCGGCCAGAAATTGGGATGCTTCATAGTCACCCGCCGGTGCGAACATCTCCTTGTCGTCCCGTGCAGAGCGCTAGAATTAGAGGTTTCTTTTGGCTATCGACTATCAAGACTCATGTAAGGTTTAATCTTTCCTTTTCCACTTCCACCCTTCGTTTCCCTGTGTAGCTCCTATGTATCTGTGCAACTTCACGCTCACTTTCCATCTTGAACAGTATCTAAGATTCACGAAGGCAGGCAATCATTTTCCGGAAGTGAGCGAGCGAAGGCGCAGTTCCTTACACTCGCGTTCGAGTCGCGCTCAAGAGAACTTCATTTGCGTAAACGAAGTAGGGCCGTGTTGGAATTTGTTCCCCATCAATGTGACAGTCATTGCAACCGAGCGGGCTATTTTTTCTGCAAAGGATGCACTCACTTCGGTTCGCGAATTCTCCCCTCATCCGCACGGAGTCTCTGTGAAGCAACGTGCGTTATACGCGAGGCTGATCATATTGGAACCCCGAGTCTTCTGGTAAGCTTGCCTTCGTTGTCTTTGCTCACCGTATAAAGTGACTTTTTCTTGTTCTAGTTACTAGCGCAATCCACCGCTGAAGCGCTTTTCTACTTTTGACGCCGAGTACAGGACACCACCTCGGCTTCAAAGAGACGCTCGTCGTTACCCTCCATGTCCCACCGAAATTCATTTGCGGGGGAACAAGACATCCCCCTGGCGATAACTGAAGTAAACTCTGAAGGAGCGATTCAGACTCTCCCGCATTCCACAATTTCCAGTTCCATCCAACAGAATGTCCCGATCGTAACATACGCGGCGGATTCACGTTTACGGGAAATAAGCAAACAGTGGAAGAAAGGAGGAAGAACGTCGGCTTCACACATCACGAGAGCGAACAAGTGTGCACGGAACGTCGAGAGATGTTTCCGAGAACTGGGAGCCAGCCACAGGGAATTGTCCAGAAAATGGGACCCGCTTCGTTCGGTGAGGTTTATTTTCACTATTTTCGAGTCAAATCTGATCCATGTATTGAAGAGAATAAAAGACGTTACTCAACGGACGCATCACCTAGTGGCGAGATCTGCGGACATCGTGTCTGGTCCGTAACCCTCTATAATTATTGATTCACCTCTCTGACACTTTGAACTCGTAGATTATATTTCTGCATGTCTTCCGGTCTCAGAGCAAGTCGATCTCGAAACTGCGCAAAAGTTCCAAAATGCAGGCGTAAGCTTTTTTTCATTCCGATGGTATTCTTCCTTGACAATATCATCAAGGTGACACAGGAGCTCCGTGATACGACGAATACCGTAATTCGTGACTGGGAGAATCTCATTTCTCAGATTGAAAAATTTACAGCGGAACTGCAGGATAGCCTCGGCAATCTGTCGAGACGTCGGCGAAAAAGATTATCGGGCCAGGTTGATGAGTGCAAACGAGCTTTGACGTCTCTCGTTCAGCCATCAATCTCGTAAGTCTCTCTTCGTATTCGCAATTGAAGCGCCTTTATTAATATGCACGGATATCAAGACTGGGTGTGGAACAGGTAACGGAATTCGCAGGAACGTCTTACATTTCGGGTATTTATGGTTCGAACAGATATCCATCGTTGACAACAGCTCAGTCCCCGGACTCATGGGGGCTGCTGTGTTCCTCCTGACGATGAAGCAGGTCGTGCGCTTAGACGAGGTCAGTGATACTACTCGTCGTTTATATTCTTTCTTTTCACACTCCTCGTCAGATCATCGAGGGCCGAAGGGCGACCGCGAGGCTTGTGAACGTTTCGGATGAAGGTGAGCGTCCGCCCTCTTGCCACAACCATAAAGCTTGTACTGAAGTACAATAGCCACAACGAAGAATTCGAGCATCTTCAGAAGTCTAGTCGATGTCGGAAATATGGTTTGTCATTTTTATAATACTCGAAAATATGTTCATTAATTCCGATATAGATCCACGCCGATTTGTCCTACACCTTGAAGAGCAGTCCAGAAGAAAGAGCCGCACAGGTTTCGAAGGTGAGCAAATATCTCTGCGAGTATATTTGTAAATGATAATCTTTACGAAAGCAAAGCGTTGTGAACTCTGCTTACGGCGCTATAGAAATTGCTCTCAGGGAACTGAAGGACGCGCTCCACAAAGGCATCGAAGCCGATATTTCCGCGTCGTGGCAAGACACGAAACGCAAAGAAAGATTCATCGGACGAGTATTGCAACTTCTCAAACAGCTGTTCAAGTCATGTCGGCACACAGCCAAGCGGATTTATGACAGAAGACTCGCTAAGCGGCAATGAACTCGTTTCGTCTTCGTCTTCGCTATTTATGTGTACTGTCTACATGTATCAATGACATTGCGTTTGATGAATAGTATTCGTATGCGCAGGCCTGCCCTTTCGAACAATGCATTTTCGTGATTTTTCTTCGTCCAGTCTGCGCTGTATATATGCGCCAATTTTTCTGATTGGTCGGTTGTTCGGACGAGCGAACTGTGCAAGGCTATATCAAGCTTGAACACATAGACGACTCTCTTGAACACGATAATCATAATACCGTTACCGTATCAAGGAGGTAGATTACATCACAATCCATCAACTTCACGAAAAGGGCAAATATATTGTATCGCATAGTAGACAAGGAAAAGAAATTAGCCCTCGAAAACTTGATATGCTTTTTCACGACGCGACAGCGCTCGCACTCAATCACTGAAATTTGAAAGGGCCCTCCCGCCTTGTGCGCACGTACGATTCAAGGCGTTTCTGCAATTCTTGGTAGCGGGCCTCCAGGGCACCTATTCTCTCCGAGAAAGTGAGCTAAGTTAGCATCGTCAGCGTTCATATATGCGCTTGAACAAAGCTTCGCCGCACCTCAAAGTCCCTTCGAAATTCAGAGCTCGCTGCCGATTCTAGGCTGGTCTGTATCTCGTTTATGTCGAAGTGTATCTAGAGCGTGATTAATAAGAATCATAAGATGCGAAAGGGACCAACATAAAATACTAATATCTCACCGAGCTCCAGATACTTTCCAATCGCTTTGCTAGATTTTCGACTGTTCCGGCGTGAAAGTCCATATCTTGCGATGACAGTTCCGCCTTCTTGATGCCAAATTTGAGATCGACGCTGTGCTTCTTGGCGACGCTGATCTGTTTGCCCTGAAATTGTCACGAGAATTGAGAATTCAACGTAGTTGATGTTTACTAATGTACGCACATAACCGGACGAAAATCGCGACGGGACGATGAACGCGAGGCAACCAAGCTGATTTTGAAAATCATCTAGGAAGCATTAAAGGAATTAAATGAAAATACGAACCACAGCTGTGCCGCTAAAGGGTGAATCATTAATGAGACGGTAGTATTTGTAACGATTATTCAACGACACATACCCGCTAGTCAGATTCCACATGTGATCTTCGAGTTCCTCCAATGTCTTATCCAATTCCTCAACGATATCTTTTGCGTGAGCGGCATATTTGTCTTTGAAACCGACGATGCTTGAGGATAGTCGTTTGAAAAGAGAAGGAATTTGTTCTGCAACACTTCCTCGCTCATCGAGTCCCTGGAATTTAGTTTTCTGAGGGTCATGGACTCGAAGCAACGAGAATATGATTTACCTCTTTGTATTCCCTCACCAAATTCAATTTATCTCGTATGGTCACTTCTTCGTCCCGCAAACGAGGAACGACAAAAAGCAGAAAATCTAGAAAGGCTCGTTAATATCGTACACAAGAGGTACGTGCACTGTACAATACCGTCGACGGCATGCTTCGCCTTCACTGCAAGTTCCAGTGACATATCGAGGGTTTTCTCGAATGTCTTTGGATTCGAGTCAGAGACTGAAGTGATGGATAATATACTGTACGAACCTTTTTAATTATTTTCCACTCTTCAAGAAGATCTTTTCGCTCTTCGTCGCCAAACCCGATTGCTTGAATTGATTCTTGAACACCTTGAAAAGACTTGCGTACGGACCCGAGTTGCTTGAATACTTCGGCGACTTTCAACTCGAATGACCTTGTACGGACTCTCGATTCAGACCTCGCAATAAAGCTTCGACATCTTCGAACGATCCTGTAAGGGCTAGGGCTCCGGGACAGAGTCACCGGAGAAGTGAACCTTGACCTCTGCAAACTGCGAACGCTAGGACGGTAGACGACACCTTCCACTTCCACAGTGGACTGATGCGATTCTTGAAGAGGCATTGCGTTGGGGGATGTAAGGGATTGGTAAGTGTGATGGGGGCCAACTCATGTTGGATACTCGAGAACTGATATAAGTGGAACCTCAACTTCCTGAAAATCTGAAGATCTGGTTGGAGCGTACGATAAAGTACTAAGACTCAGTTCTCAGCTTCATGAATCGACTTTGAAATGAGTGAACGGCACGAACGACTGACATACGTTTCTTCAGTCTTCTGCGGTAGTGTGGGCTTGTCCTCATGATCAGAACCTTGCGACGAAGCAATTTGATGATAAGACCCGTTCGAAGCAGGAGGAGATCAACAAAGATCCGTTTTCTCGAAGGCGAAGGAACACTTCATGGCTTGAGTCCATGGGACGCTGGAGGATCCGCCCAAGGCGGAGCGCCAGACGTAGTCATCCAAAGTACTATGTCCTCGAGATGGATCTGAAAGAACGTATCGGTAATACATTGCTGAGCCGCGGTCGTCGCATGTAGATCCAAATTTGAAAGAGTTTGATGATAGAGCCGACTCTCTTCTCGTCGTTCGAAGGACCCGGTCTGTTTAGGAGTCCTCGTGAAGATACGACGGAGGCCGTTGGAACCACCAACACACCAGCAAGCTCACGCTGTTGAAGAATAGTTGCTCTTCATCTTCGCCCAGTTTTCCGTTCCAACGTTATGCGCAGCGAAATTCCTCCTTCTCGAAGCAGGTCAAGAGAACAAGTGAACTATCAGCACCTTATGACACCCAAATTTGAAATGTTTTTGTTCGCAACTTTGATGCGAAGCAATTCGACGAGGTCAACTAGATGCTCCGAGAGGTTGAGCTTCAAACGCATGTCTTCTCAGGCGAATTGTTCATCCCGTAAGCTGGGGCTCCGAGCGATCGTCCTAACGTTGTTTTGACGCCTTAATGTTATGGGCGACCGTGTGCGGTCAACGAGGCATGGAGTCGCAGGCATCAGCCTTTAGAGCCAAAGCGACGGGCTCGCAGTCCTAAAATGTATTCTAAGCAGAAATAAATGTCATTGGTGAATAAGGACGAAAGATAGTTGCCGGGTCCAAGTGATATTCGGTCGAGGATCCTTCAGAGCTTCAACTGTAACTTGTAATTCGTGCGCTGTTATTTCAAAGACTCGGCTGTAAGTTCTTCTTTTTTACCTTCTACTCTTGCCTGCTAAGTGCTTATCATCCTCTAGTAGGTTTTGTCCGTTCGGGTTCGACCTGAGATGTTATTTGACGCGTTTGAAGTGTCATCGACGATGCGCCATTACACACTTACAAAAACCATCCCAGGCACTCTTCAAACCGCGGAGTTGGATTTCGCCAATAATCCAATGCATTCTTTTGTAGACATGTCGGTGCTCTCCGCGATCACTGTCGTTAAAATCTTCTGAGCAAAGGCCGAAGTGGTTATATCGCAGTGACTTGCACTCCGTCGACGGGAAATAGCCGAGGGCCGAGGTATACTCGACTAACGAGAAGAAGTATTTTGGGTCTATTTTCGAGAATATCCTATTAATTTTCTCGTCTTCCCATCGCGAGCAATATACGCACGGTTTAACAACCATCGCAGCAACCTCGCGTGCGTCACTCCGTCAACGAACAGAAAGGCCTAGATCCCCCTGGCGGCTCCAAAAACGCTGCGTGTTCAGACCGTGCACGTTGTCTTCTGTCTTGCCTTGCCTCCAAGACTCGGGTTCTCGGAGGTGAGTTTACCAACAAAAGAACTGTAGATCCCCCGCCAGCGAGGCGGTGTGATGCGCGAGGATTGCGCGTGGATCACTCATTGGCGGCGTGAGGTCGCAGGTGACGTACGTATGCCAGTGTGTGGCAAGATGATGATTCTCACTTTGAAGTTCAAGTTCGAGGAGACGGTCGATTGGCGAAGAGCTGGAGCATACATATCGAGAGATCCTAAACATGGCTGTTCGTGCCCACCACCCGCGAACTGAACCTTTGAATAGTACTTAGCTTCGGGCGATAACATGAGTGGTTCAGAACTTGCATACCGTCTTGCCTCACCTCCAAGCAAGATTCGAGTTCTCGGTTCTCGGAGGAGAGTTTCCAATCAAACCACCAGTGAACCGTAGATCCTCCGCCAGCGAAGCTGTATGATTGATGCGCGAGGAATACGCGTGGATCACTTTGGTGACGTACATGTACTCGAGTGTAGCAGGATGATGATTCTGACTTTGAAGTTCAGGCTTGAGGAGAAGATCGATTGGCGAAAAGCTTGAGCATACCGAGAGATCCCGGGTCTTCTTGTTCGTGCTCACCGCGAGCTGAACCTTTCAATCATGATAGTAGCTTCGGGAGATAACATGAGAGGTTTTGGCCGAGCGCGGCGACTCTGGAAGTGACGAAGCGATTTCGCACTGCGTTTGGTGCCTGCCAATATCCCGTCTTCGCGTTCATTATCGCCTGCTGATGCGCCCATAAGTTTGAGTTAATGTTTTCGAAAATCGGTGAGCACTCTACCTTATATTCTATGCGTTCTTGATTTGTATTTTCGCCCACGCCACCTTGAGCAATAGAAAGGTTAATGTAATAATGTAATAAGATCCCTCAGCGAACGTGTCCGCTAGGCTGTCAATGACTGCGAAAGAAGCAGAGGATGCTCCTATTTTGAGTTCTGGACGTTCATATCGAAGACACTGCGTGAATGTATCAAACTTCATGATTTCATTTCGACCCGCCGGTACTCGGTTATGGTCTTATGCGAAGGACGGGTCGACCCGAGAATTCTACAGGAGAGCGAAAAGGTACAGCGATGATTTCAATATTTTGTGACTGGAGATTTGCCTAAAGCTTAACTGCGGCATGCGTGGAAGGACGATCATGCCTCTTGAAGACCCTGACTAGAGAGGGACGAAGTACACGCGAGGGCGATGGTGTATTGACCCGAGCCACCGCCAAGAGGCTCGTATTGTGTCGTCTGCTCGACGTACATAACTGACAGACTGTTAGTAACTCATCAAATTGAGGTGAAAAGAGGACTTACGGTAACATTTCTCTCATTCGGAGGGCAAACCCAGAGTCGCGCGCTGATTTATTAGTGCAGTTAGACGACGAAGGGGTCGAAAAGCGTCAGATCTGCGAGTAAACGGAAGAGGGTTTTGGGCTTACGAGCTGCATGATACCCGAACGCTCCGCCGGCGGGAGTTGTTGGACTTGCTGAGGCGTCATGGATATGACGTGCCGTATTGTAGCCTAGGTTTTGTAGGAAGATATGTCAACTCTCGCGTTCGTAGGTTGAGAGGTAGGAAACTTACCTTCTGGTCCTCGGGTAGATGCGCGAAGGCTTCCGGAAGCGCTGGAGGTGCTGGAGGAGGCGGCGCGTGTGCACCATACCCTACAGGCTGCGGTGGTGGCTGCTGATGGAAAGGCGGGGTCGGTGCTGGAGGAGGAGGGGTGTTGTAATTCATGTTTCCAGGAGGGAAGTGTGGATTCGGGGGCGGAGCTTGATGGGGTGGGTAGGATCCTGGACGACTCGGGGGTGGTTGAGAACCGTACTGATGATACGGAGGGACTGGAGGGGGCGGCATGCTCGCGAGAGGAGGCGTTGGTGTATGTGCTGGAATATGTGCTTGTGCGACATGAGGAGGTACGAAAGATGGTGGAATCCCAGCTGCTGGTGCAGCAGGAGGAAGACTTGGTGTAGGAGCTGCGACAACGGGTGTAGGTGCAGCAGGACCTGCAATTCCTGAGAGATGTTGCTTCACGACGTCGGTCAGTATTCTACACGATTCACGATGAGTTTTATGACGCACCATGAGCGAGTCTGCATTGACCAGATCCAACTTGATCATAAGCTTCAAAACCGCGTTCGCGATGGCGGGCTGCGGGTTCAGGATGGCTTTGATTTGGTCTGGCGTCGTTTTCTGAGTCGAACAACGTCAGAAACTACAGGAAAATGCCAAGAAGACTTACCTGAAGCTGCGTCAAGAGCTCGAGCACCTGCTCATCCGGTAATGTCGCTGAAGCCATGTCGTGGTCGTGTCCAACGTTGAGGACGCGTCGAGCTCGCTGTTCGTCGACGTGGTCTCACACAGCCACTTCAAGTTGACGATGACCAGCGCCATTTTTTTCTTCACGCCGTCAACCATCTCTCTCTTGCCTTCAAGTTCTGATCTTGAAGTTTCTAAACAGAACTATTCAGTCAAAATTAAGTGCCTCACGTCGTCGGCTCTGCAGTCCAATAGAAAAGATGAAGAGCATGTCAAAATCCCAACATTTCTTCGAGTCTGGCCGCAGCCAGTGCATGCTCGAAAGGAACATCGCTCGCCCCAGCTAAGCTTCACATCCTGTGCCCTTCGGGTGGGCAGGGAGGGTCTATCGTGAAGTCTCAAACTTAGCCTGGACGCAGTCCCGACCAATTCCTCCCACTACGCGCCCTGAGCTCTCACTGCAGCTAAGGCGAGCGGAGGACAATTAGAGGCGATGACGGAGGCTAAGCTGTAATCTCGAAGGATAGTGCTCAGCAGCGGTGGATTGGTTGAGTGCCATTGGACGAGAATCTTCGCCTTCAGCGTCGGGATGTAACGGTACACTGCCAGTGGTCAGCAGGGAAGGATGTCGAGGTGCGTTATAAGACATTCGATGAACGTTTCATTCTAAT
This sequence comes from Schizopora paradoxa, assembly GCA_001020605.1. NCBI lineage: Eukaryota > Fungi > Basidiomycota > Agaricomycetes > Hymenochaetales > Schizoporaceae > Schizopora > Schizopora paradoxa. The sequence goes on along the minus strand of KQ086172.1, from coordinate 26,399 downwards.
TTTCCGATGCAATAGATCTTATACGATCACGATAATGACAGAATGCTTACTTCAAGGAATCGAAGTCGTTCCTCCGGGCTGAAGGGCTCCGAAGGCCATACGGATTGTTTGTGCATTTCCCCGCCAACTCACAATCGAATCGTTATGGCAAATCCACGATGATATTCGCAAGCGTCGAAGTACTTCGACTCGCGTATGAAGAGCAACTCTTGCCACGCGTAACTAAGGTGGCCACGGACGAGCTTCTTCGACTCGTGCCCTCCTCGAGGACTTCAAGCAGGCTACATCACCTTACACGTTATCATATACCACCACTGGGCGACTACACCACGTCACCTACTCTCTCCATTCAAGCTGTCAAGGATGACAACTATCCCTCCTCCCGAGAATTACGCTCCCCTGGTACGCGCATGGTGGAAGGAAGCCGTCATCTACCAGATCTATCCCTCGTCGTTCTGCGACTCCAATGGCGATGGCATCGGGGACATCAACGGGATCATCTCCAAGCTCGACTATCTGAAAGAGCTGGGAGCGGACGCGCTATGGCTCTCTCCGATATTCAAGTCTCCGCAGAAGGACATGGGCTATGATATGTACGTTGATGAAATACGAAGTTGTAGGTGTTGTCGAAAGTTTGACGTCGATTCGCCCTAGTGCGGACTATCAGGACATCGATCCGAGATATGGCACGTTGGAAGACTGGGATAGACTCGCGGAAGCTATGCATGCTCGCGGAATGAAGATAATGTTTGAAATTCTCTCATTCCCACTTGAAACAATCCCTAACAGACGATCCACAGAATGGATCTCGTTGCTAACCACACGTCTGACGAGGTGTGTTATGTTTCGATATTTGTATGTCTATTTGTAAATTAAGGGCCTTCATTCTTCTTCCGATAGCACGAATGGTTCAAAGAATCTCGGAGCAGCAGGACCAACCCAAAACGGGACTGGTATTACTGGCGCCCTCCCAAATATGACGCCAACGGGAAACGTCAACCTCCGAATAATTGGAAGTCGCTTTTTCAAGGTCCGTCTCCGTTCAACCCAAACGTAAAACATGTTGGGCTCACTCTTGTTTTGTCGTATCTAGGTTCTGCATGGGAATGGGACGAGACGACGCAGGAGTACTATCTGCACTTATACGTCCCAGGTCAACCCGACCTCAACTGGGAGAACCCGGTCGTACGCAACGCCGTCTACGATATGATGAGGTTCTGGTTGGATCGAGGGTGCGATGGCTTCCGAGTAAAGTTCCTCCTACATGACTCCTTGTTCTCTTGTCATTCTGATAGTTGAATGTTTAGATGGATGTGATCAACAAGATCTCGAAAGTACCTGGGCTTCCGGACGCGCCTGTAACGAATCCTAGGGAAGAATTCCAAGTCGCGCATGCATTCTATGTTAACGGGTACACTCCTCTATCATTACTACAAAAGTGACGTAGACTCTGAATTCAAACCTACATGTACAGCCCAAGAGTCCACGAATTCCTCCAAGAAATGAATCGCGAGGTCCTCTCCAGTCAGTCCCCTTTCCTAATTTCCTATTCCTATCTGTATCCATCTCCCACTCACCTACCTCGATCTCCTTCCTTCAGAATACACCGACATCATGACCGTCGGGGAAGCCCCCTTCACGCACGACATGTACGGGCTCGCAGCGTTTGTCCTCCCATCAAACCACGAGCTCAACATGGTCTTCCAGTTCCAGCTCATGGACCTCGACGCGGGCGGATCGCGTGATGCCATCCGGCACTACGAGCCCCGCACGTGGACCGTCCGCGAGTTCAAGGGGATTATAGCGAAGTGGCAGACGTTTCTCCGTGCGGAAGGGTTCTGGAATAGGTGGGTGGGACGATTCACACTTACCTTGTCTTAGCATTTCTCTGTATTTGAGCATACTGACTGACAACTTGAATGAAGTGTGTTCATCGAGAATCACGACCAAGCGCGCTCAGTGTCACGTTTCGGGAACGACAGTCCACAATGGCGTGCACGGTCGGCGAAGCTGCTCGCTATGCTGCAGGTCGCGCAGACGGGCACCATCTACGTCTACCAGGGCGAAGAGCTCGGTTTGAAGAATTTCCCGAAGAGCTGGGGTATCGAGGAATACAAAGACGTTGCGAGTATCAACTATTATAATCGGTACGTATCACGCCCTTAAATCTGTGTCGGAATGGGAGATTAACGTTACTTGTTTAAAGCGTACTTGCGGAACGAGTGGAAGATGGCAAAGGCGAGGACATGTCCGATGTCATGGATGGTCTTCAGAAGAAAGCTCGAGACCATGCCCGTACGCCCATGCAGGTTAGTTCCTAGCCTATAACCGATCGCTTTCTCAATGATGTATCTCTCTTTCTCCCCTTTTTATCGCGTAGTGGGATGCCTCAACCAACGCCGGCTTCACGTCTGGAACGCCCTGGATGCGCGTCAACGAAGATTACATGGAGTGGAACGCCGCCGCGCAGCGAGAAGTTCCCGACAGCGTCTTTTCCTTCTGGAAAGAAGTACTGGAAGTGCGAAAGGCCAATGAAGTCCTCGTAAGTGTTTTCCATCCTATAAAATTTCTGGGATCTTGATCTTATGGAGAAATCTTGACAGATCTACGGCGACTTCGTGCTACTCGACGAGCCGAACGAAAACATCTTCGCCTTCACGCGAAGCCTCAACGGCGAGACCGCCCTGGTTCTCCTCAATCTTACGGAGAAGGAAGCGGCGATCGAGCTTCATCTGAAGAAAATTGGTCTTTTCGAGAACATTTCTTTGGTGCTCTCGAATTACGAGAATGTGGAGAAGATCGGCGGGGCGGATTCGTTGGACGGCACCGTCAGGCTCTTGCCGTATGAAGGACGGATATATATTACGACTGGACTGAGATGGGAGTGATGGGATGGGAAGCTAGTGGTACGCAGTTAAAATACAAGTACATAGCACTGAAAAGAAAGTGAAATCAATGCTATCGTTTACACGGAGTTCTCGAACATAAAAGAATAAACGTAGTAGATATAAACTAGGGTATCAACACGAAATAGATTTCAGACAATATCAGTACGACAGCTCCCAACCAATAGGTAGATTAGTTTTTCACGTTCACGACTTGCGCCTTCAACTTCTGATACCGCTCCTCCCACCCCTCCTCGCCAAGCGTCTTCAACTTCAACTTCTTCATGAAGAACATCGGCTTTTCCATATTCCGGTTATTGTAGTAATTGTGCCCGCCTAATGGATAGAGGGAGGCTGCGGCTTTGTCAGTGTGATCTCCGGAGTCGACTTTGAAATACGATGACTCTGCATCTCCAGCGGGGATGCGATAGAGATCACCATGGTAGAGGTAGAAGGGGGATTGGCATATGTGTCTGTAACCGAAGCCATGTTGGGGTAAGCAGTGAGCACCTGGATTTCGAGATAAATTGGAATCGAATCAAATTCAAGACCTGGAGATTTGGGGAGCATCGGAACGTACCATCATCGAACGCCTTGATGGAATACTCTTCGAAGCTGTTCTCCCCATACTTCTTACGGTATTGAGCAACGGCATCGACGAACACCTTCACGAGCCCCGAGTCGCCAATTCGAGGACACCCGAAGGCTGCCAGCGTGATTTTCCGCCCCCCTTCGTTTGCGCCTTTGTCATTGACCCCGAATCCGAGCTCACCCGATCCAAGGAGGACATCCATCGCTAGGAGGTAGCACATTGCCGCACCCAAGCTATGCCCTGTGAGGACGAGATCGGCTGTCGGGTATTGCTCGAGTGCGGAGGATAGTATTTTTGCCATCGCGGGTCGCAACCCAGTGTAGAGACGCCAAAAGCCTTTGTGGACTCGGGCCGAAGGTGTCTTTTCTGTCGTTGATGGGACTGGGTAGACGGCGCGCCGGACGTCCATATCCTGGAAGACGTGCCAAACGTTGCACGTCCCCGAGAAGGTCACCACCACTTCGTCGTTGACGTGTTCATTTCTCTCCGCCTCTCCTTCTCCGCCCTGTTTTCCTGAACCAGGCCTGAACGCAACATATCCCTGAACACCCTTCCGTCCTGGTCCTTGAAAGACACCCAAGCATCGCACACCCGGCGCGGCCAGGGCACGGTACGCTTCATATGGACCTCCCGGTTCAGAAAGACTGCCAATCTCGCGGATGATAAAGGCAGGGTCGAGTTCTCCGAGTGCAATCTCTGCGAACTCCCCCCAGGCGGCTAGGCGCGCGATGAGCGAAGGCGAAGAAGAGGCAGATTCCGACGGTTCTTTTTTAGAGATGATATCGGCTGCAGTGAGCGTGTACCCCGAGCGCCGCACGAGGAGGCGTGCAATCTCGCGAAAGTTGTAGCCCTCCTCGCTCTTGTACACCGCGCGCTGGGCGTCCGTCAGTTTGATTCTATCAGAAGATCCTATTATCCCCATATCTCGAATAACGAAGCCGGTATAATTCTGCTGGATCCAAGTCGTAGGTGCCCTCCAAGATTATTGCCAGTAAGTGACCTCTACCCTCACTCAATATTTTCCATCACGAGAAAAGAGCACTTACCTACCAATTTGCAAGGTTAACTTGAGATTCGAGTGCGCCTGCAGTGAATGGACGTCGATAGCCCAGAGTCAAGCAGCAACGGCACGAAGACAATGGATAGCTTAGTTATCACATTCAGATCGACAAGATTGTATGAGAAATGGAGGCGACACCAACCTACGTATTTATAAAATCACAGAAAACCTTTTTCAGGTCGTCGGTAGCCGCCTCGAGTCGTTTGTATTGAATCCACCGTTACTGCTCGGGTTCACTCTTTCAAGGCTTGATATTCTCCTAATGACCTAAGCTCTTGAAAGGTATCAATGCAGAAAGCGACGTGTCCTATGAAAGAATTGAGACGAACAAGTTGAAGAATTTTCGATTTTCGTTACGAACCCAACTCGGGGAACGCGTTGCTTGCGTTTTCTTTCGAGTTTTCTTTCTCCCGACCGGGAGTAAATGGCTAAAGCAAGGAAAGTACTAGCGTCTTCGAGTAATGAGACTGAGATAAAGCAATATTTTGCTTCATAGATCAAAGATGAATGTGGTTGTTGGATGAAGTCGGAGCTGCGATCCTTGAAAATCGCAGCAATCAAGCGTGGGAACACGTTTCTCACGATTCAATTCTTGCCGACGCAGCAGCGGAAAACATCGACTCCTTCTCTCCCAACAACGACCGTGTTAACAACAACAGACGATAGTATCTTACCAACTGCTTTCAAAAGTGTTCTCGTCGGATTGACCGATATACGATGTAGAAGAACGTAGGGGGTGCATCCGATCTCTCGACTGGCCGCCGCGCGGCGGCGTACGTTCGCTTCGAAGACATTCTGGATCTAAGCTCCGTCTCAGAATTCAAGTCATTTTCACAGTTTCTACGGGAGGATTCGATACCTCTGCCATTTAAGCAGACTGTATCGCACGCGTATCTGGACATGGGTGTCGGAAATTGCGGTAAAGTCGATTTCTTCATCAGCCTCTCAGAAGGAATCTTACTTGTAATTGCTAACACCTTCTGCGCACCTCATTTGTCTATGCGGTCCGTTCTACCGCTTATCCGAAGCTCAGTGACTTCAAAACTGCGGAGAAGACACAATCCCTCTGGACTTTCGAACCCGCTTTACTTTACCGTTCTGGTGCGAATGAACCTGATGCTCGGCGCAAGGATAAGTGTTTCACTCACTCCAAGATCTTCAGACGTTCGGAGATGCGCAGGTTCGCAAATTCTTAGGATTGGTGCGCACTTTCACCCTCCTTAAGCTCGCCAATCCTCTCTGACTCATCTTCTTAAAATTAAGTCACGAGTCGCTCAACAAAGTGACAAACCAACAAGACGATCGTTCACTTCCTGAGAAAATAACCATCGCCTTTGACCATGTTCCTTTAATTTCATCAGACGGTGTCACAAGAAACTCATTATCAGCCGCTGCATCGTTCATCTTACGTAGGGAAGTCAAGTGAGGTATCTTTTTAAAATTATCTCTCCTTTCAAATATATATATTTCACTAATGCTTTTCTCTTCAGCTGGAAAGTTGTCGTTGCGGGGACGAATATGTCTTCACAACATTGGGTCCCTCATCAGTATAACAAGAGGACTCTGACTTCTAACGGATCATGATGTTTAGATTAGGCTTCCCAAGGAAACACGCGCTTGCAATGCCTCCGGCATGCGTTCATAATTAAAATGACCCGCCGATAGCACTGACGTTTGACTCGAACGTCACAAGAGACGCGACAAGCCTCCTTCCTATCAAATTTATACGGATCTGACTTGAACGGTCCCAGGCAAATTCTCGTCGGCTTTCGTAACCCCCTCAGCGATGCCTTACACCTCATCGTATAGCATGCGTCCGACCCCACAGCTTATTCCGGAGCCCTCTGGCTTTTTCAATATTCCAAGTCCAGTGCCCGAGCACGGAAACACAATGACGTCGTCCAGAGACACCGCTGAGACGACCCCTACAGGTAAAAATCCATTCAGGGTTTTTCGAAAGCAAGCATCTCACTCAAATACGTCTGTGCGCATCTTTATTCTACGTAAACTGTTCGGGAAACTACAGTACGACCTTCCTTTCAGACAATACTTCCTCGTTGTGTAGATCGCGCAGAAAAGACTCCACTGAAGAAAGTCAGATTTTCGACGGATACCAACAGCCACGAAGATGACCCACAAAGCGAGTCAGGCCAAAGGCACGATGCCAGAGATAAACCCTGTCTTGCGGGGAGCCTAAGACCATTCGATGTGTTGAATCCATCGAACGCGGGTGTCTTCCAAAACGAGACGAATGGCTCAGAGATTGGGAACGTGCCTGAAGCAGAGCGCGGGGCATGCACAAAACGTTTAGAAGAGAAGATCGTCGTAGTTTCTCAGCATATTTCCAATACTCGTGCTGCATTCAAAGACGTGGGGAGCAAGATTCTTGAAGTTGGGTTTTCAACTTCCGTCGCGAAGGATCTTGTCTCTGATTGGTCGAAAATCTCGAAGGTTTGGAGCTTATGCTTAACTTTTTATATCGTTTCTGCCGCATCTAATAAGACCACGCACAGAGATTCAACGAAATCTTACGAAAATCTGGAAACTCCGCTTCGGAAGGTCATCAAACGATCTCAGGTGAGGAGAGAATTCTAACACTTACCTGATATTTTCTCGTGATTCAATAATTTGAAGAATTCATGGCAGCAGTCCTCCCGAAATTTCAATCCACCACGGAACGAGACGGAGGGACATTACTGATGGCATTAAACCAGTATAGAGAGGTATGGGGTGACGCGCATGACTGAGCTTGAAACTAACATGAAAAAAGACCCTCTCTGGCGGCAAAGAGTTTGCGGCCATGATTTCAGACAATTACCAAGACGTAATCAACGACATCTCGATGTTCAAATCTACTTGCTCAGGCGCTTTCGACGATTTGAAGAAAGAGTTATCACGTCCCCTCGCAAAAGCCAAAATTTCTATTGCGAAAGTCCTAGATTCGCGCATAGAAAAAACGAGGTCCGAAGTCAATACACTGGTCGACTGGTGAGCTCTTCATTGTTTTCATACTTTATTTTTCACTGACATGTAAAAATATTGCTCTTGATGAAAGCTGCAAACGAGTGGTTAGTTCTTCACCTTCCAACGTTTTACTGCTTTGGATACTTAATCGCCGGGATTTCAGATTGACGGAGTCTCTCGTATTTTGCCCAAGTGGACACTTGGACCTTCGCGTACTGTGGGTTGCACATTTCTACTCTACAGTATGTTCACAGCATTGACTCGGAGCACCATCAAAGCCAAAAGCAAGTCCCATGCGCGAGGTTTCAGTAGCAACGTTGAAGCTCAAGACGGCGAACAATGTTCACAACGACATCAAACATCTCGCGGGAAACGCGGCCAAAGAAATCGAATCTTTGAGTGAAATATGGGACCTGGTATAATCATGTATCCTTTGATGAGTTGGACGTTTCAACTTATTTGCCACCCTAGTTTCACCAGGAGATTTGCGGTATCGAGACAAAACTTACCTTGATAATCAAGGGAAAGCAGAGCTGGATGTCGGATGTGAGTACACCATTTTGCTGTTTCTGCGCGTCTAAAGCCTTTTTGCAGGTCGAATTTCGTCATCGCATGGGAACTTTACCAGCCACGTATGCTGCATTGAAGAGTTGCCTCGAGTCATACGCCAAAGCGGTCACCGACCGTTAGCTTTTTCCGAATTCGTGAACTTTAAAACTCGGTTCGCGGTTACCTCAATTTCACGCTGTTTCTTCAAGTTTCTTGTCTAGCATGTTGTTCTGTATTGATGAAAGCAAGGTCACGAAGCTGGCTTCGTTGGCACCTTTCCGCTCATAACTACTTCTTCATTCACCATGTATGCGAATCCTTTGTCTTGAATTATTTGAGAAAGTGCCGCTTTCAATGTCTCGTGCGATATTATTGACAAGAGAGAAAATTTCGAACGAGTGAAAGAGTAATTCAAATTAAATACTGAAGCGAATGAGCGGTTTCATCGCACTCGTAGCAGTTGCTACAAGGACGACGAAACTCACACTGGCAAACGATACTTGCATTATTTTAGGACTGCCCGTCATCATTTATACATAAGGCTCCAAACACCCTATCGAAGGGAGTTTTCTTCAGCACCTTCCCATCATCGATCGATTGAACGAACTTCTTCAAGGCATCTGCAAGAAGTGAATATGTCGAGTTGACAGCGCTGACCTTAATTCGTCGATCAAATTGAATAAGCGAGGAGCGCCAAGGCCTAAAAGTACATTTAGGTACGTACCCACTTCTCGTCATGTACGTTACGTTGGACACCTGTCGATTCTATCCTCGCCAACACAGAGGATATATCACCTTGAATCTAAACAGCGTTTCAATGATGGATAAAATGATAGAGACAACCAGACGAATAGAACCGACCATGTGCCCGACTCCGAGAAGACATCTGAGAACGTTCAACTGAGACGTGTTGTGCGTCGCTCCTTGGGCTTTTCTCGTCCTTAACTGACCCGTACTGCCTTCAATGAGCTGTCAAAGAGATATTTTCGAAATTTCGAGATGTGATTGAAAGAGATAACTAACGGTCGTCAAAAGCGTAATGGACTTCATTCCGAGAAGAATAGACATGGATTCTAGCAGTCCGGGCACGGAGCTGTTATCCAAGATCGCGGTCTGCAATATCCAATTAGTTGTCACCACATGAGCTCGATCCAAAAAGATAAATACCCGTCTCGCATTTAATCTACCAACACAACATGAGACAAAAGAGCGAATACAACGACAAAAGATAGAGTAAACGTACAGCGGAGGTGCTTCGATGTTACGTCCAATTAGGCTAGCGGCGAGGTTTGCTTGGGAGAGAACTTTTTTCGCATCGCGCAGGTCTTCCTTGAACAAAGATTTGAAATTATCCATGCGTTGGGCGGTGCGATTCATCTTGCTGGTCACATTTTCCGTCTTTCTACGCACGGTCCGGAAAAGCTTGAGGCAAAGGCAGCGGAAGTTACTACAAATGATATCTTAAAAAATGGACACACCCTACCTCGGTCGACTGGGACGAACGTATCTGCCCGACGTCAGCGATAGCCAGTCCAGGTAAGCAAATCACCAAGAATGCTTTCAAAAAATTAATTCCGAGAAACGTGCTCAAATGTGGGATTACGCACAAGAAATGACGTCTATTGCGCATAGGGCCAAATCCCTAAGGTCGATTACGATACTGCGATATTCCTTGCATTTTCAGTAGCTAGACCAAAATGGACTCGTTAAAGAGAACCTACAGCGCATATGCTCGACCACTCCTTCAGGCGCTGACTCGCGCGTTCTCGCGTTGCCGTCCGGGCCATCTCCAATGCCTTTCGCAAGAGCTTCTCCGTTTCGACCGCACATTGCTTCGAGTGGAGTAGGTCGTGCACGAACTGGTTCGTTCGAATGAATAGTTCTTTACGGACGGGTTCCAGTCGTTGGTCAATGACATTTATCGACGGCTTCCTTGTCTTCGCCTTTGCTAGCTGCTTCGAGGTCGAAGGATGGCGCGACTTCGAAACAAGAGCGGTATTTTGAGGACGAGATCGAGCGCTTCGCAGCGGTTCTTGATTATGTTGTCGGTCCATTCAGATTGAAAACCTAGTAAAAACACAGATTAATGTTTGCAAAATAATTGCAACGGAGGTGCGAACGTACGTCTAGAGCACTTGAAGGTGAATGACCCGTTGTTGACCTTTTACTCCGGTGCGTGGCAATACAATACCATGTCGAAGGACGCCCAAAACCACGAGGTTTACACATGCATCTCTGGCGGGTGGAAATGAATTCATGTAATTTAAAGTACCCGCCTCTATCCTTTCCACGCGAACAGAGTGATGCCACATTTGAGTGCTTATCACGCAGCAGTTGCAGTTGCAGCTTCAAGTCTCACGCTGATTCATCATCGCGCTGATTGATGAACACACGTTCAATTCTGAATCAAGCATGTCATTGAAGAGTTGTAACTTTGAGTCGAACAATAACTTACTCGTTGTCAAAAGCAATCAGGTTCGCTTTTGCTTCGAGAGGATTCTACTGAGAAAAAGGTAAGATCAATATGAGAGGACATTCTCTGTAGGTATGAAGGGACGGCTGGAGTCTCTTAACCTACATGTTGAGGTGCGCTAGGCACGAGCCGGGAGCTTTCGAAAACGGTCCACTAAACACATGATCGAAAGATCCGGCCGGACTTACAACTCGCGCCAAATGCCCATCCAATGCAGCGCTAAAGCATCTGGTAGATGAAAAGGATCAGCACGCGTGATACACGATAAGCAAAGAGAGTTCTCAACCTGTGCAAAGGAGAAGGGATGATCTTACGTACTGTGGTCCTTGCGCACGCCTTGCCTTCCGCGCCCATCCATGACGGAGGAGGACGCATCGACACGGAAAGTATACTTGAAAAACGGGCATTGAAGCGGTTCTTCGTGAGGCGAAACGGGCATTTCCGGAGAATCATGCTTCGCTCCTGCAGCATCCATGACGATGTTATGCCCGGCCGTCTCGTGTATCACAAAACGATTCCGCGACTTCGACTTCATTCGCAGTTCTATGTCTTTGACGTCTAGGAGCATGAGTCAATAATACGAGCATACAATATATGTAACGAACGCACGGTTTCCATACGTCACAGAGCTCAATGTCTCCTGGTGAACATCCTCTCCGTCGTCGACTTTGACGAGAGTCTGATTTCTGTCGTTATCCGTTAGTTGGAGAAGATGATCTCATGTGTGATCTGAGAGAAGACTCACGAAATATCACGGACGCCGACGACCACAGCCGAAATCTGCCGCTGCTTCTCCCTTGACCCTCAGGCGAACTCAAGCAATTGAGGGCGAGAACTGCGGCCCGTCAAGGTGATGAACTGGAAATCGACGAACAACCGCTTTCTTTCTAACGTGATTCGAGAGATAAAAATATCAATCCGATCCTCACATACAGTACGACCTTGAGTGCGGGAGCTCGAACGCACATAGACACGGTAGAGATTCAATTGACGCCCCTCGACAAGTGAAAGCTATCTTCCACCTTCAAGAGGTCCGAAGAAGGACGCAGAATTTGGAATGGCTACTGCAATGCATTCGAAGAGAGGTACTCAGTTCTGGTAAGCAAAAAAACAAGATGTTATACGAACGCACCTCTTTTCCTCCCAGCCAACCAACCATCCCGTCATCCAACGTCCTTCCAGCGCCCTGTTCTCCGTTCCAGCCATCCTCGCCTCTCTCCGAGTCTGCACCTCCAACGTCGAAACATCAACCGCCCACTCCTCGATATCCATACGCACGAATCCCTTCCTAAGTTCCATCCACGATGCTTGAAGCTTTACGTAGTCGTAGTTGCTTCGCGCTGTCGCGGTGATCCACCGCCCTCCACCACATCGTCGTCACAGTTCCGAGTCCATCCTCGACTTCAAGCCCCTTCCCTCCACCACCAACACGAAGGCACGTTGTTCATCCGGACGGGTCAACGAAGAGGTTTCAGAGAACACGAGAATGAAACGGAAAAGCGTCGAAAAGCAAGTCGGAGAGCGAAGAAGACCTCCGAGTCGCCCGTCGCGGAAGTCGCCGCGATTGCTTGCCAAGCGAGCGCCTAAGACTAGCGTCTACAGCGAGCGTCTAAAACACCTCACCTTCTCGTCTTCTCCTCCTTTCCGCTTCACTTCTCCCCACTATCACTTCTCGCACACAACCACGTAGCAGAAATGGATATAACATTCTATTACTAAGGAAAATGTTACAATGCAGTAATAGTACTGATACAAGCTACAATACTTCTTTGCTTCTTTGCGTTCTTTGTTGTCTTGTTCGAATCATTTGTCGTGAAAGTGGGAATGAAAAGTGCGAAAAGGGAAAAGAAATTGAAGATGAAAAAAGGGAAGAAAGAGAAGTGGAAAGGCATAAAAGGTCATAGACGTAAACTCGTTCAAATCGAGTCAAAGAGAAAATCAAGCCCGGTGCGCACGTCCTTATACGATGTGGAACGCCTCCGACCTCCACTCGCGTCCCTTGACAGCTGCGTCCGCGCGCTCCTGTTGGCGGTTCACCCAACCTGACGGGTGTCCTTGGTCGGGTAGCAACGTCGAGTCACGCTTCGCCACGATCTTGAACTGGCCTCCGCCCTCCTTCGACTTCGTAGATGCAGTCTCAGCCTGAGTCTTCTTGCTCTTGAAGATCTGAGCGACGAATTAGCGACGTGCTCGAAGATAGAGATGAAAAAAAGGCAACATACCTCCTTCAAAGCTTCGACCTTACCCGTACCCTCCGTTCCTCTCACCTCTTGCGTACGCTCGCGCACACCAACAAGCTGTCCATCGACGTACTCAAAGCCAGTCGTGATCGCGTCACTCAACGCCTTCTGGATCTGCTTCTTGACGAGGCCGTTGAGGAAGGGGCCAAGCGTCTTGTAGAGCACGTCATGCTTCGAGTCACGGATAGACCACTTCAAGGTGTCGACGTGCACGTTGACATTCTTCACCTTGAAGACGGATGACGTATCCTTGCCGGCAGAAGCGAGGTGGACGGTGCACTGTGATGAAGAAAAAAGTCAGCCCCAAGACCAGTCAAGGAAACTTTGCAGTACGTACGCTCAATCCCTTGCCACCGAGCACGAAGTCGGCGAGACCAGAGTCCTTGATCTTAATTGGGCCCTTCTTATTGTTGAAGTAGAACGCAACGTCGCGCATATCCGCTTGGATATGGCCGAAGTGAAGCGTGAACTCGTGGTGTGACTCGTCGGTGATGGAATCGTATGGCGAGAATTTCATGAAGTTGTGGGCCTCGACAGTCACGATGCTGAAAGAAAATAAGAGATCAGCAGTCTATCCAACGATGTGAAGGAGGAAGAACGTACTTGGGGAAGAGGTTGCGTCCGCTGAGCGTCAAGTTCTCTAAGATGATGTCGCGCTCGTCGTCCGTGTACTCCACGCGCGGGATCGGGATGTAGCCAACCTTGTCGACAACCTGAGGGAGGATGACCTTCCTGATGTCGCGCCATAACTCGGGCTTGAACTTCAAGTCACCCTCGTCGTCGCAGAGGAGATTCTTAGTGAGACGTGCCCAATCCTGAGCGAAGCGTGCGTTAAGCTCGTCGTTGGTGATGGCTGAGAAGAAGTCGCCGACGGCAGAGAAGACGCCATCGAAGTGATCCTTGTACTTCCCGTCGTAGAATTGACGACCGGAGTCGCGGATCTGGCTGCCCTGAGCGTTGCATTCGTCTTGAAGGACAAAGCCAGGCTCGAGGAGACACTGCGAAAAACGTCAGTTATAATAAAAGCCATAGCGGAAGCGAACGTACCCTGCGTGCGTAGGCGTCGACCTCCTTGAACCAAGCGCGAAGTTGATCGTCCTGCCTTGCGTCCTCAGAAAGGACACGGAGACGTTCCGTCATCTCGCTCGTGCTCTTGCCACCGGCGAAGCGCTCCAAAAGCTCGCGGAACTCACTGAGTGCGTCGTTGAGCTGCTTGTCACTCTTGATGGTGTCAACCGAGCCGTCCTGAGCCTTGGCGGCGTTCTGAGCATGTCCGAAGTACTCTTCGAGGAAGCCAAGGAGCCACTTCACGGAGGCCTGGTAATCGTCGTGGCGCTGGCACTCAACAATCACCTTCTTCGCTCGGTAGATGAACTGGTCGCGGCGTTCCTCAGGGAAGTATTCCTCCTTGAACCAGTTCTTCGTGTTGTCGTAATGCTCGCCCGCCTTATCTTTGTGCTCCTGAGGTACGCGGCCCATAAGGTTGTCCTAAGAATGTCATGAGTTTGAAGATCTGCGAAAAGGAAGAATAAAAACATACCTTGAAGCCATTGAAGCGATCCTTCATGCTACTCTTCGCAACATCCTTCTTAGCATTCGGATCGTCAGTCCTCTCTTGCTCTGCGCGAATCTGGTCGGCCTCGAACTGAGCGCGCTGCTTGCCCTGCTCAGTGAGATCCTGTGCCTGGTTCTGAGCCTGATCCTTCACATCGGCGCCGGAACGGACGTTGCCCGACGGGTCGTGGATCTGAGCGCCCGTACCGAACTCGTCGTGCGGGTGCTGCTTGACGGTGAAGTCGCCGTCCCTACCTGGGCGAGGATCAGGAATGCGAGCCTCGAGGACGGGCGTCTCGGAGGTGTCCGTCGTGCGCCTACCGCCCTCAGTCACGAACTCGTTATGAGGGGCAGCGTCGTCAACCTGGCGCATACGCTCCTCGTCTGGACGGGCGAGGTTGGCAGCCTTGGCGGCGCCGTGCGCGAAGAGGTCGCGGCCGATAAGAGCCAGATCGGAGAGGAGCTTGCGGGCCTCGCCATTGGTAAGGACGAGGTGGAGGAGGGTACGGAGGTGAGTGACGGCCTGATCGGAGTCGCGCTTGAGCTTCTCCTTGTCGTTGAGCGGGGTGGCACCCTGAGCAGCGTCCGCGCCCTGGGCCTTCGCTTGGTTCAAAGGAGCGGCGAGATCAGAGCCGCGCGTATTCCAGAAGAAGTTCTGGAGAAGTTCGTCGCCGTTCTTGGTGGCAACGATGTCACGAGTGGTGTTGATGATGTCGCGGATGTTGTCGACGAGGCGCTGACCTTCAGGGGAGAGGGCGGAGGTGTCAACGGGAGAGTTATCATGTGCATAGCGTAGAGCCTTGTCGATCTGGTTGTTGTCTGGAAGACGACCTTGACGGAAAGCCTCTATGGCGCCGTACAGGCGGAGCTAATAACCAGTGAGAACTTGAGATATGAACGAGTGGCACTTGCAACACACCTTCCTGTCGATGTCCGCATCCTTCTGCTGCTTGTTGACGGGGTCGGTGACGGCGCCAGCAGCTGGTTTCTCAGAAATGTCGCGTTTTGCTTGTGGTAAAGACATGGTCGTGGGTCGTTCGTGATGGGGGTCAAAAGTGGAGAAGAGAAGACGGTGTCGAGAGGAGAGCCAGTATTTATTCGAATTCCAGTTCGGAGCAGACGCCATGACCTCATCACACTCAACAGACAGAGACGCGATGATGTCATGATGTCATCGCTCATCCACCAAAGCCACTGCTGCCATTTTCGCAATTCATGTCCACTCATCGTCCAATCAGATCCTATTTTTGAAGCGCTGTTCCAGATGGTTGTAGAATATTAGAGATCGTCCTGGCTAATTGCAGTAATATTCCAATTATAATCCAGTTGGAATTGCAAAGTTATTTCGAACTTCTTACCGTCAAAGCAAGTCATCCGCATTGGTGAAGGCTCCGATTGGATGGATAATAGGAGGAGCACAGACACTAGTACTGGACTCGACAGCACTGCGGAGCGACTCCCCGCTCGCTTGCACAATGCGCCAGCCAGTATACAGCGACCGAAAGGAGACGACTTGAAGGAAAACCCTGCCAGTACCAGTGCCGCCCTGAGGATTTCGTCAACGGTGAGCGTTATCTGCTCGTCATGTAGCGTCATCGAGCACCAGAGTCTGTGGACTCGCCGCGTGAACGACCGCAAGGCGACTTGGAGGACTCGACCGGGACGAGTGACGCACGTCCTCGCTTGGTTGTTGGATCATCGTCATCGCTGCGTTGCCAAGGCTGGGTCGACCTCTAACTTTGCAGATTGCATCGCCAAGCATCATCTGAACCTTGAGACAGCATTGACATGTCCTCATCGTCGAAACTGACCAACTCCGACCGAGAATTGACATCGGCGACAAAATTGCATCGATATCGAGCTCATCGCAAAAGCCATATCGACATCTTTGCTTCACCATCCATTCGTAAGCGCATCTCCAATTCGTCTCGGCGCGAACCTAGAGTCACGGAGCAAGGATAGAACGTTGTCAACGACTTGAGAAGAAAGTGAACGTCCATCTCTTCGTCTCTTGATTCCGAAGTCGAAACCTTCACGGGGGAGAACTATAAGCCACAGATTACTCATATACGAAACGTGCTAATACGCACCATTGTAAATGAATCACCGCTCTCTTCACTTTAAATTTCTCGCCATCGCCGTCGCCGTCGCCGTCGCCCATGTCCATGCATCTCTTCAGGAGCAGCCTTCAGGTCCGACCTTGATTCGTTCATCCAACGACAACCTCGCGCCCAATCCCTTCCAATCGACAGCCCTGACATTTTCCTGAAAGATCATACCGCTTGGATCCAAGCTTCGGCGCATTTCAGCTCTGAAGTGCCGTCGATTTTGAGCGAAGAGCAAAAAACGTCGCGACGCGAGCGCGTCGAAGCGTGTCCGCGAAAGCAGCCGAGCCGCCGGCACGGCACAGACACCGCATCCCGTCTTCGCCCGAAGCGCCGTCGATGCAGCGTTCAATCCTGTCTCTTACCATCATGTCCTTCAAGTTCAACAACCAGCAGTTTCGAATGAACAAGTCCTAGTCATATCTACGATTTCTAGTGTAATGGCCCGCCAAGAACGTGGTAATCTTGCAAGCTCGCCAACCTTTCTAACGACGAAGAACGACGAGGAAATTTTTCCTACCGCAAACTACCTCCAGGTTCAGCTCCTCACTTTCGTCGTCACAAGCGAATTTCGTCAGTGAGTGTCACAAGAAATTAACCTATGAGCCATATTTTAACTGCATTATCAGAAGCTCTCGGTCAGTCGTCTTTTGGCTTAAAATGCAAGCTCTCGACTTCACTACTTGGCAACAGCAACGCATCCCGGCCTTACCTCAGGTCGTCGAGGACAGCTATCTTTTCAAAGCATGGACGACGGGCTGGCGCGATATCTCTACGAGGTAATAGCACACCTGGAGGGCTGGCGAAACAAAGAAAAGAAAAGAAAAAAACTTTAGCTACGATTTTCGCGGGGAGATTCATTTCCCCATTAAGTCGCCAGCGCCAGATCTGGGCCTCTTTCGACGAAGGA
Source organism: Schizopora paradoxa (assembly GCA_001020605.1). Classification (NCBI taxonomy): domain Eukaryota; kingdom Fungi; phylum Basidiomycota; class Agaricomycetes; order Hymenochaetales; family Schizoporaceae; genus Schizopora; species Schizopora paradoxa. The sequence continues at coordinate 9,067 of KQ086172.1, read as the reverse complement.
GACTCCTGGAGAGGCCCATTCATCTCGTATCAGATGATACCTGAATTTGCGAACATCGAGGCACTGATCATGTCTCTCCATTACGTCTGGCTTACCTTTTCCCTCTCTTTCAACGTCGCCGTCCTCCTCGCTCAGTGCAATAACTGAACTCGCGTATCTTTGGCTTCCAACGTGCACGCCTCGGCCTCGATGCTCTTCCCGTCGCCTAGTCCGTTCCCCCGTCATAGTGGTCATGGTCGTCGCCATCGCTGTGCCCGTGTACATGACGTCGAACGCGTTCTCCCTCCACAGCAACGCCGCTTTTCGTTCTTATGACCTAGTGATCCTCGCTTTTCATAGGAGCCATCGTGGATCGAACGAATTAACACCTTCGATGAGCACAGCCACTCGAAGAATTGGAAGGTGCTTCTTCCTCGACGAAGAAGCAGACGAATGTCGCGACAGGAGCGTGTCAGACCGCACGTCTACGGCCAGGAGCGGTCATCTCGACGACTGTCACCTCTTCCTTGCTTTCGAAAGTACCAGTGATCGGGACGACGTTAACGCAGAAATTATTCCAAGGACTTGCAGTGGTGTTTTCGCGTACCGAGCTGGGCTATAGACATTTCGAACCACTCTAGGTCATCGAAATGGATCTTCAAATTCCATGAGGCATCAGCGAGCATTTTTCATACACGTCGACAACTCACATTAATGCACCCGCCGACTCGCAGCTTATGCTTCTATAGTGAGGGGCGTCTGAAAAACACGCTCATGCCGTTCACAGATTTAATTCCTCGTAGGCCGTATAAAATCATGAGTGCCGAGTACGCTTCCTCACCGCATCGCTTACTCGCCCACTCGCCCATTCGCCCACTCGCCCTACCGTCGCTAGCCAGAAACAATTCTTAAGACGTTCACGCACAGCTTGTACCATTGTACAGCCAGTACAAACTCGTACGAACTTTCTATTACAAGCAATCAAACAAAGACGAACGATTAATTCGACTTTTACCGTTCTAGTTTCTAAATTCCCAATGAACGTGACCTGTTTCACATTCCCGTCGACGCTACCGGGGCAAGCTACATGGGCTCCCAACCCTACGTGTCGAGGAACGTCCAACATCATTACTCTATGTCTTAGCACGACCATCATCTGTATCTGGAGCTCGATTCATAAGGATATCCCCGCGGCTCAACCTCTTCAAGGTGCAGTTCCGAAGGCTCAGTCACTTCAAGTCGCAGAGGGGCATCCGGCGGTACTACCTGCAGATCTAGAGTCTACATCAGAATCATTCCCAGATCACGACTCTATTCCGCTCATCGAACGCACACGCCCTGTAATACACGGCCCGGCACGTCTTCGACACCGTGTTGTAGATGATGCACTACGTCGTCTGTGCCTGGTGGCTTACGACATCCTGCGAACGCTTCGAAATAATGGTCCTACGGTGGTTGTGGCGTTCTTCTGCCCAGCGCTCTTACTATTGCGGGCGATCGACCAATACTCGTCTGCGAGAAAACTAAGGGATTTAGCAGAAAAAGTAAACGTCGGCCCGGTGAGTTTTACTACCCACCACTATCGAAGGAATTCACATTTTTCTTGGCTTTAGTTCACCATCGTTCACGGATTCTACGCGACGATGGGGGGCTTTCAGCTCGACGTTCTTAATTCCCGCACTGGACGTCCGTTTAATAATACTACATTTGAGCGGACAAGATTATCCACAGACGGCGTATTTTTCTTAATGCGAGAATATCCGGAGCTCCTTTCCATCCCACCAGTCGAATCTATCAAGGAAAGGGCGAAATCGAATGGCCTAGGAAAAGCAATTCTCGCTCTCCAAGTTTTGTGGTTCATCGTGAACTGCGCCTCGCGCCTTGCAGAGAGCCTTCCGTTGAGCCTTATGGAGGTCTCTACGCTGGCGCATGGCCTCTGTACGCTATTGACCTATTTCGCGTGGTGGTCTAAACCACTCAACGTCGAGGGGCCCACGAAGTTAAAAACGGAGATCCAGAACAAACGCAGAAACCTCGAAGGGCTTGAGATCGGCCCCGAGGATGATGCAAAAATAGCACGATGGAAGTGTTGGGTTCATTTCTTCGACAACCACACGTACGGCGACCACTTCCAATATGTGGGAGAACTATTTAAAGCGTTACCGGTGGATCCTTCTTTGGTGGATGACCCGGTCGCCCGAGCCAGAGAGCTCGCCAAGGACCTCAGGTTTCTCTTGGATAGCCTCAGGGACGAATATTCTCAAACGTTTCGGGAAAGTCCTGAATATAGAAAGCTGCTTTATTTAGCTGGGGAAACTGAACACGCTGGATCCGGAGAGGTGAGAAAGAACAAGGTTCTGGATGGAGTACGACGACTCGCACTAGACATTTTCCAAGAAAGATTACTGGTGCGGATGTTGCGCGAGGCTGCTTACAATGCCTCAGAAAGGTCCCAGACGACCCCGATGGCAATGGCATTGCTGGACATGGATCAAGACTATAGTTATCCCAAGAAAGGCCCTCAAGACGTCAACATATTTGATCTTCTTCGCCCAAAATCATCCACGAACCCTAGGACAAATCCAACTCTGGCTGAGGAAAGGGATTTCTCTCGTTGTTTCTTGCACGAGACATCGCCAACCTTCCACGACCTCTTTGGCGCATTCACGCTTACGACAAGTTCACGAGTCAAGGCAATTGATTATATTTCATTGTCAGTAACGCCTCTACTGTACGGGTCACTTCATCTGCTTGGGTGGTGGAAGCAATTTCCCTCGTCGGCAGAACAAATAGTTTGGCGCGTCGCCACTGTGGTCGCCATGTCATCCGGGTTCGCTGCCACGGTGGTCTGTCTCATCCACGACGAAGCGTTAAAGCGGATCTTCTCGTGGTTTGAACGGCGGAATATTCATATCGAGGAGCTCTTGCTCGTCGTAGGACGACTACTGCAGGCATTGGTTGGGCGGATCATTCCTTCCTTGTATGTGCTCTCTTCGACCTTCCTTATGGTCGAGAGTATTCGTCAACTTTGGTTCCTCCCATCCGACGCCTACATACTCGCATCCTGGAGCTACTATTTTCCCCATCTATTTTAACTCGCAAGCTTCCAATCTTGTGAGCAATGTGTTCGAATTATGTTTCAGAGTTCTCGAAATACGTACCCGGTCAGGTCATATCTACTATCACTTGTAGTTCCGAATGTTTTGGTCGTTACGAGATTTGATCTGTAATTTTTAGTGGAAGATAGTTGATTGATTTGCTTTCGAGGTATTGAATCGATGCGCCGTCCTGTTCTACCTACGCTACACTTGAAGCTTGAATATGCAGTCGTCCACGCGTCGCGTAAATTGATTCGTTAGGTCTGCGAACTCACTTTCGAGCGCTCAGTCACTTCTGGTGCAGAATCTGACATTCTCCACGCACCAGAAATAGAGAACAGTTCGTAGAATCACGCAAGATGTTCATATCAAATCCTATAAATCAAATTCAATCAGACCCGAATACCCAAGATATACAAAAGAGATACAGACGAATCTAATCAGCTCTCGTGTAAATATGCAGACAGAATGAAACGACCGGTGAAATTCTCCTTCTTTTCTTCCAGACACATTACTAGACAGAACTGCGGAGCGACTCCCCGCGAGCTTGCAATTGCGTATTGTATCTAGCACCAGCGCCATATACAAAGAGCGAACCGAATGAAAGTCCATCAAGTGTCGCTATGAAGTGTCGCAAGCGTCGAAAAAAAAATTCTTGCCAACGAGCGCCATAGAACGCCAGCGTTCTTGGACTTTCCTCGTGAAAGACGCCAGCCGAGCGCGCGAAAAAGACTTGATGTGTGTCGGTGACGTATTACGTCGTCGCTTGCGGTTGTAGCATCTTCATCGCGTTGCCAAGGTCCAGATCGATTTCGAATTTTGCAGATAGCAACTGCGAGTATCGTTTGAGCTTTGATATGCATTGATATTAATATTGTCCTCTCTTGTCCTTTCCATCGTCGGAAACGGTCGAGCATTGGCAGTAATTCGCGTCAATTTGACAGGCTTGGCGGAGTCCGTATCGACAATTTCGCTCCGTAGACCCGATCTACGAGCATCTTCTTCGATGATGTGGGATGGTGTCCAATGCCCTCGATGGTCGCCCAGCCCAGCCAGAAGCAAGCAAGCAGAAGCTAAAAAATTTGTATCGCATTGTGAGCCTGTAAGGTAGCGAGTTCAGTCCAGATCTTCCCGAGCCTCAAATGCGTACGATACTCACTAAGTACCGACAAACTAGCTCATCTTTTCATCCACCATCCACCTCATCCTTGTCTTTCGTCATCCTCGTCCACTGCTCGCGTCCAACTTGAAGTCGTCCTCGTTCAACGAAACGTCAACGCTTGACTTCCTTTCCACCGGTGATCCTTACATATGCCTTTCTGGTTCCTCATTTCAGCTCGAAATGCTGTGGATTTTGAAGAAGGGCGAAAATTTGTCTCGTCGACGAACTCGCTCGACGCGTGTCCGGTAAAGCAGCCGAGCAGCCGGCACGGCCCGGAAAACGCAATCCCGCCTTCTCCCGTCGACGCGACATCGGCCGTCACGGTTGAAATTTGAAATCAAAATTGGTTGAAATTCAACTTAACACGATCCAGAGACTTGTTAGAAGTGTCGAATTTGCATTCAGGATGGGATAGACGGCTCACCTGAGTTATCTCGAGGAGCACCTCTGGCGTTCGAGGCATTTGTCGATCGCTTCGACATGCATGTCCAACGAAACCACATGAAGTAGTACTGAAGTCTGCTCGCTATCCAATCACATATGTAAGCTCTCATAATCTCTCTGCGAGATCTTTCTTTTTAGATGTACGCTTACTTACCTTGCGTCAGCGTCCGTCAACTCGTCCAGGCGGGGCAGGCGTACCGACATCGAGCTTCGGCGCTCAGAAACGACCATCCTTCGGGAGTTGAGGCTCTCTTATGATGGCACCAGATTGCTATATATTATCGTGCCCATATTTCCTGGACAACATTTGATCAAAATCGAGTAAAGCTGAGGTGAGCATGCACGGCGATGATGGCAGGAGGAAAGACGCGTCGGAGGACATGCCACTGGCAGCGTGGACACTTCGTCTCCTCATGAGCTCAACCACCACCTCGTCGGCACACTTCGTCTTAATCACCAAACAGCCATCAAATCTCTTTGAATCGATGGAGAATCATGCTTCTGTGAGTCTCACAAACTCGAAAATGTAGGAAGTCTTCCGAAATAACTCACATTTGCTGGCGTCGTCTTCACAGTTCCCCGCGCTCGCATCTCTCGCGAAATCGTACTCTCAAGTCGCAAGCAGCCTTTTCGCGACGTATAATGACCTTCTGAATGGTGCGCAATTGTATTCTTACCAGATTCTCGCGACTTGGCTGAAGATTATGCAACTTTGTCGATGACTCGACGCTTCCTTCGACCACGCGACGAAACCCCTCTCAGCCCAGCGAAGGGAAGACCTTGCCGTCATCGACCTCCCGGAGTGCAAAAGAGATGCTTTGAAAGGACGCAGGCCGAACTCGTTACACCTCTTTCAATTGCAAACGATGGTGTTCTGCGAGCTGACCGACTGCCAACGCACTGTCGAACCAGAAAAACACGCTCTTCGTCCTTCCTTGCTCCATGTCCGATACGCTTTCGACATTGTGGTACGTGACACTCCTCCTATATCTCGATCGTGGCAATTCCATAAAAACCTTGTCGGCCTCAGGCTGTCAAGAGCGTTGAAAGCGTTGGGTAAACCCGACGTTATTTGCCTCACGATACGACCAACAATGCGAAACCCCTACGGTCACCGTCGTAGCTCGTCGTCGTCAAGTTGTCAACTTGGTTCGGGAACCCGTTAACGGCGCACGTTGTCACCCTCTGGCGGTGGTGAGCCACATACCAGGGCAGGAAGCGCAGAAAGACTTGACGCAGTGGGACAGCCTTGGATATGTGGTGGTGACGATGGGCAGGTAAGCATTATTCCTTTTTTCCTTCCTCGATAATGCTTTTCACTGTCTAATACATTTTAATTATTGTATAGCTATCTGAGACCGAATGGCGGAACTTAAGCTCGAGCGCGATTCACTTGGGCGCGAACGCTCATACAACGACTTCAGCTGATTCATTCACGACTTGAGGGGTAATGTGATTTTCTCTCTTGTAGTTCATTTACTAATATTTTCTTAGCGTTGTCTGAAGCTAGCGATTGGGCTGCTTCCTTACATGAATTGAGTGCGCTAGCTTCGTTTTTTGGGATGTGAGTTTCTGTTCTTCATCTTCGCCCCGTGATTTCTGAAATTTAAATTCAAAGAAACACTTCGAAGCGCGATATGATACACAAACTATGTGCATCATCCTCTTCATCGCGCACTAACGCGATCGCCCTCTCGCCCTCGTCGATACTGTCTGTCGCACTTCCATACGGCTTGAGGAGTCTGAAAGAAAAAGGTACGTAACTACGCTTCAAAAGGTGGGAGAGATGCAACTGATTTTCTACTATACAGAATCAAGCATGTTTTTAATACGACACGCACAATCCCTACAAGTAGTCGACTTGTACGCTCTCGCACCGCCATCGGGAAAATTTTTCGCTTTAGCATCCTGTTCCTGGAATCGAAGCCGATTCCAGAGGGCTATGCGTCGCCTTGGCCAAGTCCAGAGATATGGAGGATCGGTCCGGTTCTTCTCTCCGTGGTCGCCGTACATAGGAAGGACGACTCCGCGCTCCGGCAAAAAGCCAGCATCAAGGATTGGTGAGAGGATCGAACCCAATCACGTCGAACGTGATAAGTTGCATTTTGGGACACTGACGAGTCTTGGAGTAGATGGTGAAGCCTCAAAGAACGCAAGGACGAACAACGAATGCACATTCATACAACCTGTGCGAGCATCGATCTCGGTGAGTGTAGCGTTATCCGGCCCACTACATCATGTTGATCACGAAGGTTGAAATATGACTCTACAGAAGCAGCAGAGCGGGTGAGAAGCAGACGGCATAACAAGGCACAACGCTTCGATTCCAACTTTATCAACGACTTTAAATTTAAGACATTTGCGATTGGATCAGTGGGGCGGTGAACAGCCGTTAGAAGCCCGACGTGCTCGATTGCAGTGTGACCTCCTCGTGGATTTGACAAGGATGATTCGTTTTGGTTCGGAGGCGTGTCCCTGGCTATCGGTGGACGCGATATTTATACTATCGCAGTTGATCGGGATTCTACATCGACGCAATCTTCTCTTCTACTTCAAGTTGTCTCGTCGGACCTTGCTTGCATCCGAATGGCGCATTCACGTTCAGCACGTCATGCGATGATACTTGGATTCGGGACACGATGGACATTCGAAACCAAGTACGTCTCCAAACGGATATCAAAATGTCTTTTCATGTCATAAAAATGTTGCAGGTCTTCAAACATCTAATTACTACACAGTAAGAGAATGTATTTTGCTTCGAAGTGCTTACGAGCTTACAATCCACTCAGACGTGAATCGAATGTATCGAGCGTCCGGAATCCAAGAATAAGTGGATGCAGTAGCTTCATCTCTTCCAATCGATCCATACGCCATCGAAATCTTCGCTGTACAAGCATTCCGCCATGAGGCATCGGTGAGCATCTCTTCGTACCTGTCGGACTCCCACTTATTGAATCACCCGCCAACTCGTGGTTAGTGCTTCCGTCCTAAATTATCAGGAATGCATGCTCCTGCCGTTAATTTTCTATCTTCATCTTCTCGTGCGCTGTATAAAAGGAGTAGTGCCGGCGAAGCTTCGAAGCTTCGACGCCTCGACGCCATATCGCATACTCGTCCTCTCGTAGCTGTTGAGATCGCTGAAACCGTCTACGCACTACTCGATCGTATTAACCATTGCAAACTCGTATGGTTTTTTTAAGAAACCTTCAAATAGTGCGACTGATTAATTCGAATTCTATTATCCAGTTTCCGAATGAACACAACCTGTTTCACATTCCCGTCGACGCTTCCGGGGCGCGCTGCATGGGTAGCCAACCCTACGTACCGAGGGACGTTCGAGATCATTACCTTGTGTCTTAGCACGACCATCATCTGCATCTGGAGCTCTATCCACAAGGATATTCCGGCAGCTAAACCTCTTCCAGAAGAGCAATCGGTACCCGAAGAGTCTAAATCAGACACGGATGTCGACCCTATCTCGCGCGCCGAACGCGGACGCCCTGCATTACAAGGCACAGCACCTCGTCAACATCACACTGTAAACGACGCGCTTCGTAGTCTACTCTACGACGTCCTGCGAACACTTCGAAAGGACGGTCCGACGGTGGTCGTGGCATTCTTCTGCCCAGCGCTCTTGCTAATGAGGGCGATTGACCAATACTCATCAGCGAGAAAATTAAGGGACTTGGGAAAAATAGCAGAGGTCGGCCCGGTGAGTGCTTACTATCCACCACTATCGGAGGAATTCTCACTCTCTTCTTGGCATTAGTTCACAATCGTCCACGGATTCTACGCGACGATGGGGGGCTTCCAGCTCAACGTGCTTGACTCTGGCACAAAAAAAGCGTTCGAGGATACTACATTTGCGCACACAAGACTTTCTACAGAGGGTGTACGCTTCTTGATGCGAGAATATCCAGACCTCCTTACCATCCCAACAATCGAATCTATCAAGGAAAGGGCGAAGTCGAATAGTCTGGGAAAGGCAGTTCTCGCTCTTCAAGTGGTGTGGTTCATCGTGAACTGCGCTTCACGCTTGGCAGAGAACCTTCCGTTGAGCCTGATGGAGGTCTCTACGCTGGCGCATGGCCTCTGCACTCTTTTGACCTATTTCGCGTGGTGGTCAAAACCGCTCAACGTCGAAGGGCCCACTGGCACGAGGATAGAAACGAAGTTCGAGAACAAACGCAGGGCGCTCGAAAGAGATGAGGTCGGCACCGGGGATGATGTGAAAATAACACGATGGAAGCGTTGGGTTCAATTCTTCGACAGCTACATGTACGATGAACTCTACAAACACGAGGAAGAACTATTTAAATCGTTACCGGTGGATGCTTCTTTGGTGGATGACCCGGACGCCCGAGCCAGAGAGCTCGCCAAGGAC
>KQ086171.1:0-40792 GCA_001020605.1 Schizopora paradoxa | reverse complement strand
GCTTCTTTCAGGGTCCATTCAACAGACTATGACAAACCTACGTTGCATACCAGCCTTCGCTACGCTCAGTCGCTGCGCGACATCTCACAAGAAGTAGCGAACGGCTGGTCTCGAGCCTAAAAGAATTCAAAGAACTCGGCTAGGAGGGTCACCTGACTGCGCACGGACCAGGCCGTCTTCTCTTCCTGACCGCCATCTCTGTCATTTAGCTTAAGAACAGTCCACGATTCAGGTAAGTAATCTCCATACGAATCTCCTCGTGTTCAGAACGCTGACAATGCGCCATTCAAGACGATTATTGATGCAACTATTATGGCAACCTTACGTGCAACTCTGGTCTCAGTGGTCGGTTTGGTCATCCGTGACGGCGCCCCCAGCGTTCAATGAGCCATTCAGCGATGCTGTAGACCATGTAAATCCGTAAGTAAAGCCTTATTGACTAGATTTCTGCGCTGAATGACGGTCGAAGGATGATAGGCAACGGCGGCGACACGCCCAATGGTTCGGGCGGGATGATCCCCTCTGTCGCGCCGCCCTTTGGGATGACACGCTGGGTCGCGCAAACGAGAGAGAACTATGTCTCTGTCACGCCTTACAACCATACCGACACCGTCATTCATGGCTTCCAGGGAACGCATCAACCTGCGATTTGGATGGGCGAGAGCGGGCAGGTCGTGGTCGCGCCAGGCGTGGGCGCGGTGAAGGCGTCGTTCGAGGAGAGGGGTCTGTCGTTTAAGAAGGAGGATGAGGTTGCGACGGCGAGCTACTATAAGGTGGAAATGGAGGCAGAGGAAGGGAGCATCTTGGCGGAGATGAGTGCGAGTGCGTGATGAGCTCTTTATTTTTCTTCGTCGTGCTGAAGTACTTCAGGCTCAAGAGTTGGCCATTTGCGTTTCACCTTCAACACTTCCTCAGAGCTTGCGCCATACGTCCTCGTTCAGGCCACTCGTGCGTTTGTAATGGGTTCTGCTGAACCATCGAATACCACCTCTCCTATCGGTTCCATCTCCATCTCTCCCTCTACGCTCGAAATCTCTGGTCACAACCCCGAGCGGCAGGACTTCATCATCGGCCCCAACCCCGCTCCATCCTTCGCCGGCTACTTCGTCGCACGCTTCGACCAACCCTTCACGGGATGGGGCACCGCGACGAACAACACCTTACACGCGGACGAGCTCACGCGCAACGACACCATCCTCTCCGGGTACGTGAACTTCGCGAATGGGACGAGGGAAGTGAACGTGCGGATTGGGACATCATTCATCTCAGTTGATCAGGCGAGGAAGAACCTGGAGAATGAGGTACCCGATGGACAGGTACTGGAACAGACGGCGTACGCGACGCGTTCGGCTTGGAAGGACAAGCTCGAGATGATCCAGCTGGAGGGGGCGAGCGAGGCAAATAAGACGACGTTCTACACCGGATTCTATCATACGCTCCAGGTGCGCTCTCTTTAGCTATGCCTAGCGAGTTTAGCTTCTGACCGCCTCGCAGTATCCGTATGAACAAGACGAAGATGGCATGTATTATTCTGGGTACGACGATAAGGTCCATCAAGGCCCGTCTTACACCGGATATTCGATCTGGGTAAGCATCATCTTCTACCCATTTGTCGCGGTAGTCTGACGATTTGCAGGACACGTTCAGAGCGGAATGGGCTTGGGAGATATTCTTCGCTCCAGAGCGCATCCCGGGGATGGTCACGAGCATGCTGCAGGATTATACGGAGGTACGTCTCATCTTCCCGTCCTCGAATGTCAATCTTGTAGCTTACGATGGATTGCTGACAGGGAGGCTGGCTTCCGATGTGGAAGAATATTGTCGGTGAGATCAGCGTTCGCAAGAATGAAGATTGAACTACTTAAGCATCCTGCGCAGAGACGAACATCATGATCGGCACGCACGCCGATTCCCTCGTTGCAGAAGCTGTCGTCAAAGGCTTTGGAGACAAGTTCAACACCTCGTTGGCGTACCTGGCGGTTCATAAGGATGCGACCGTGCCGCCGCAGAACGATCTTACGACTCAGTATGTGAAGGTCTAAGACGTGTATCGATACTGAGATTACTGACTATTGCCGATAGGTATGCTGATAGGGAGGAGGTTCGTCGTCATTTTATCTTCGCTGAAGGTTCTTCCCATTGACGCCTTCTTTAAGAATGTCGGATATGAAGTCCGCGCTGGCCTGACCTCGGAATACGAAGAAAAGGGCTGGGTTGCGGACGACATACATTCTGAGGCGGCCTCTCGGACACTCGATTACGCTTGTACGTCATCTTCGTTCATCACTTTCACCTTCCCTCTCTCCCTCCATATCGTTCCGAAGCTCATATACTCATATTCGATCGACAGATGACGACTACGCCACCGCCATCCTCGCCGCTTCTCTCAACCACACCGCCGACGCAGCGTTCTTCCTCGAACGCTCGATGAGCACGTACAAGACGATCTTCAACGCCGATACGGGCTTCATGGAGGCGAAGAACGCGAATGGGAGCTGGGCGGGGCCCGATCAGGGCTGGACGGAGGGAGACATGTGGGCGTATACGTTCGACGTCGTGCATGACGTGCCTGGACTCGTCGCGCTGAAGGGAGGGAATGCGAGCTTCGTCGAGTTTTTGGATGAGCATTTTGATGGAGGTGCGCTGCGTTTTCTTCTGCGTTGAGAGGGATTCGCTGACAATTAGCGGTGAAGGTCACAACGATCATACAAATGAAGTGCGTTTCCTTTGAATACAGATCAGAGATCCAATAAATGACGATTACTTTTTCCTCTTCATTACTCTACAAACAGCCGTCGCATCACATCCCATATTTATATGCACTGGCTGGTGCTGCGTCCAAAGGGCAGGAACGCATTCGATCGATTGCGACGACTGATTATAATGACACTGTTGATGGACTTGCTGGGGTGCGTTCCGTATATCCTACACCCTTTTTCGCCAACTCATTACTAAAATATGATACGCTTTAGAACGAAGACTGCGGTCAAATGAGCGCGTGGTACCTCTTCAGCGCATTGGGTTTCTACCCGGTGAACCCGGTGTCGGGAGAGTATGTCGTCGGCACGTACGTCTCATTCATCTTTCTCGTGTTCACATCGCGAAAGCTCTCCTCTCCTCTCCAGCCCCTTCTTCGATAAGGTCACCATCACCTTCCCAGGCGCGCTGCGCCCGCTTGTCATCACCTCCACGGGCGCAGCGACGAAACAATACGTGAAAAGCGTTACGTTGAATGGAGTCAGCGTCCCGCAGCCGGTCCTTCGACACGAGGATATAATGAACGGAGGCGAGTTGGTGTTTGAGATGAGCGAGGTACCGGAGGCGTGGGGGTCCGCGACGATCGCTGGTTAGAGCTAGTGATAATCATGATGTGCGTCATTATTTGCCTACTGCGCGAGACTTTCGTTCTCGATTTGATACTCAAAGAAGATCGCAGCAAACATTGATGAATAGATCACCAGTAAATGTAGGTAATCGATTCGCTTTCTATCTTTATTTACTCATTTAGACTAACGACTTACATCCTAACTACAGAACAGAAAGAATAAAGAGTAAAGGCAATCACAATTCATTAAAATTAGTGTTTTCCTTCATTCTTTCGGAACATCTCAGGTGACGCAGAAATACAGGCAACCGCAGTACCAGTGATGTGATACCTTGTGCTCTCCAAAACGATGGATGTCGTGTTCGTTGCATCGGAGGTCGCGGTGACTGATCCTTCCAGATTGCAAACCCTCATCGCATTTCATTTGAATACGATATATAGGAGGACCAGCCCGTCCGTAGCCCAATCGTAACGTCCAGACGCTCCTGGCAGAAAAAGGAACGCAAGCACCACTATTGCGCCATGCTCGCAAGGTTCAACTCGCGATCAACGATCTCGACAAATGCGACTGCTCCGAATCTTCCTGGGCCCGGAAGAACGTTGGGCCTCCTGCTTAACGATCTCGGGAAACGCCTAGAATTATTCATCAATTTACTTGCCATGCGACGTGGGCTGGGTCCAAGGGCGGTCGCTCGCGAAATTCGTCTTCTTCGCCAACACAACAAAATGTCGCCTACAGACCAACGTACGGCAACAACGTCGTCTCTTTCAAAGCGACATATGAGGGAATTGAAAAAATTGTGCGGGAAGATTCTAAAATATTCAAGGTGAGTGACTGCCGATTGTTGATTTCGCAGCTGACATTAATCGCCTCTGGAAGATCAAGGATGCTTGCTACGCAGCTGCAGGCTTTGGACGAAATAGTGGACCTGGTGACTTTCGATGCCGTCGTCAGGGCTATATTTTTGGAATCCTCTCTCGACTTGCTCGTCGCAAAGTACAAAGAGCCAGATCTCATCACAGCTACAGCGAGGGCGCTCAGCTGCGTTAACGATACCAAGACACATACTATCTGGTCAGATTTAATCTCGCAATCACAATGTGTACACGAGGGGATCCAACTTAATGACAGCTATTGGGCTTCGCTCAAGAACTCTATTAGGTTGGGTTCTCTCTTTCTTTTCTTTTTCATTAGACGCTAAGTTTTGCTTCAGCGATCCGGAGACGTCGTTCATTGCTGCGCGATATCTGCCGCACACATTTCTGCTCAAGGAAGCAGTCGGGATGGTGTTTGACAACCTCCTCGAGCTCTTCGTCCGCTATGTATCCGTAGCATCTCGTGACCCCGGAGATGTCGAATGGTCAACCCTAAGTAAATGTGTGAAGAACTTCACATCTGCCTACAATCATCACCCTTTTCTCTTTTTTGGAAATCACTTCTTGACGCCGAGGCACATTCATTCAAACGCTTTCGCGGCGAATATGATTCAGTAAGCAACTTACCCCGTCTTACACTCTTAGGTCCTCACTCGCGAACAGAGGACTTCATCATACACTAGATTTTACCTCCAGCTACCTCACCTCGCCTCAAATCGGCTTTCTTCAAGGCGCGGAGGGCTGCGAGCTTACATTCACATATACATATGTTCGAAATTGGACGTTGGACGATCGTGCAATCATGTGTGGGAACTTCTTGACGGTGCTCTCGGGCTCGTACGATCTGAATGTGCAGCTGTCTTGCATTCGGAATCTCAATGTTACAGCTCAGGAACATCTGAGTAGCACCGTCTTCGCCCACGAGATATTCATGGCGTATTGTCACCTGGAACATTTCTTCCGACCAAGTTTATACAAACTATCCTCCTCGTCTTCGAAGTGGCGCATGGTTTTACCAGGAGCTCAAATACTTTCAAGGTATCTTCAATTCGACAGGTGAGAATCGACTTGCTTCGTTCCCGAAGAGAGTAGCTAAATGGACGAAATGCAGTTCGATTTCAGTCGAACTCCGCGCTGTAGCGACTTTTCTTGCGGTGAAGTTCGCGTCAAAAGACCGGTACTGCAAAAAAGTAATGGATCTCGGTGCACGCCATTCATCTCGACCATTCCTATTCACAGAAGAATTCGCTGAGCACGTGAAAGAAGTTGTAGGGGAGGGTCCTTCATCGTCTCAGGCCCCTTTTGATATCTGGTGGCTTCTTCGCAGTCGTGTGGGTGGTGTCTGTCGCCACATTCTAAAGTATGTTAAATTCGAAATTGAGTCGAATTTTATGGCGTTGATACATGCATTATCTAGCATCGAAGACATTTGCGCCGTTGAAAGTATAATGAGAAGATACTCCGGTCGGGATGTCCGAGCTGAAATTATGCTAAACTACACGAATACCGCAATGCTGAGCCTCGAGATCAACAAGAAGACAGGGCCGTTCCGAACGACTGGTCATTATCCCATCCTCGCGGGTTACGATGATCGAGGAGACGAGCTCTACGTTGCTTTCAGTGTTTTGACGCAATCCTTGCGGGTTTCCGCAAGAATGTCGTGCGGACAGTATGCGACCATTAAGGATGGTGCAGCAAGCGCAGCATTTACAGAATTATGCGGCTCTTCGCATACTATTCAGCGATTTCGCGTCCCCGTCCTTCGCCACAATCCGTGTGATATAACTTCGGCTCATCCTATTAGCGTGCATAATCAACGTTTGGATCCTACCGGTCCTCTCGCATGGCTGAAGTACTGGCCAGAGAAAGATCCCGTGATTCTCCTCTGCCCGTCAGAGAATGTAACAAATTTACTGAAACGCCTTGACGGTGCATTCTCGAGAGCTTCCAAGATATAGACTGCATTTGGATAGCATCTTCCTTTATATTCTGCGTCTCCTTTTGAGATCTAGTGCTCAAAACGTATGACTCATAGCGTTCTTCAAGTTACGCCGTAAGGAGAAAACCGAAGCGCTCAAGTGTAAATTCATAATGCGATTTCATTGTACATACATGCTTCATCAACTCTTGACCGTCAAGATAAATGTTCTTCTCCGGAAACACTTTCAGCAGACGCCGTGTCGCCTCCTTCTATCTCCGAGTCAAATCGCCTCCCTCCTCTTTCCTGCGCGTCCGGTGGGAGCCGTCTTGGGGATTTGTTATTCCCGTCCCGTAGAGATGGGCATCCAAACAGCACTCTAGCCGCCTGGGGAACCGCGACGCGAAGGTGCTCTCTCTCGACCTTCATCCTTGACCCACCGAAACCTGAGCTCGAGCTGGACGTAGAATTCGCTCCCAAAGGCACCCGAATCCGGCTAGAGAACCAACTCGACCCCGCACCTGATATCGAAACAGATGCGCTTGCCTCACGCGCCCACGTCGATAATATGTCCTGAGGCTCGCTATCGGACCTCGTCGCGTTGGCGCTGCTGAAACTGGATGATGACTCCAAGTCGAATTCTTTATTGCGGAGCTTCACGTCGTGAAACCCGTTTCTGTGGTGTTAAGAATCGTTCAGTGAATTGCTTCACATATTTCACGAATGATTTGAGTTTACTTACAAGGTGACGAATAATGCGATCACGTAAAGCGGACCCAAGATGTCTAAGACCAAGATAAACCATAAGGTCGTGGAGTTCGTCGAGATGTATACTGCGATAGCGATGATGGTGCAAATGGTTGGTGGTAGCGCAGCCTCCCAAATGACGATGATAAACTCGTCGAGAGTCTAGATTAGAAAACATCATTTTTTTAGTGCGAAAATAGAATAACGACAGCTTGCCTTGCGAAAGCGTCTCGCTCGTACGGACGATCGAGATCGAAAGAAGAAAAGAAGCACTATAACGGAGCGTGGGTGAGTATAACATATCCATTACGGAAGTCAAGGATTTCTTACGAATTCCTGATAGTGATATATCCAGAACTAATGAAAGAAAGGATTCACAGAGCAAACACATTGAGAAAGCATAGGACTTACCAGCTGGAACGACGAGAAAACAAATGACTGGGTAATTCATCGATCAGTTCCTCGCATAGAAGGTTCTTTAATATTCATGCTCACGAATGGGTTCCAGTTGATAAGTCTGAGCTTTCATGCCATTGGCTAACCCGTTGAACACCACGATGAAAATAGCTTCGAAGTCCACTGCGAACACTTCGTGGACTTGAATGATGGGAAATGCAAACGAAGCCACGTATGCGAGAACAAAGAATATGAGAATGGGTGTTGATTTCCCTGTCAACTGAAGAGCAAGTGGTTAAAGAAAAATAAATGAAGGTAAATGGGAGGGCGACATACAAGCCAACAACGCCAAATAAGAAGTCCCTCTAGTGGTGCTGCGAGAAGAACGTTCATGACTGGCTGAAGCTTAGTAGGCCATCGAGGGCTAGCTCCGTTTACCTATCATACGGAGATGAGATATAGTCTCGTCTCTTGAGGTCTACTTGAGACGAAAAGCAAGGTGAAATTGGAAACTCACGAAACTACCGAAATTCACCACTAAGCTGTTCCACGCCTGCAAGAAACTGAAGCTTGTCTGCAAAGTGACCACGATCAATGCATATACAACGCAAGCTTTCACGATCGCGCTTTCTCGTTGAGAGCTGGACCAAAATCGAAGCGCTTGACCGAAGATAATGCCCGTTTCAAATCCTTGCACGAGCGAGCCCAGCAGATTTGGTCCCGCAAAGCTAGCAATGATATGAAATTCTGAAGTTGTGTTTGGGGACATCAAAGACACAGCTAGGATAGGCGAGAGACCGTCATCCATCCTCTTAGACGTTTTGGAGGGAGGAAAGATCGAAAGAGCTCGTGGGTTGTCTACGAGACGACCAAGTTGTTATAAAGCACATGTCTGATAGCAACACGTACCGCAAAGAAATCAAGTGGCCTCCCAGTCTTCCCCTTCCTTTTAATATGTCTCCAATCGACCGGATAACGACACCTCGAGTTCTCTGACGACCGGCAGTTCTTGGCGACTAAAAGTCTAAGGAATCTCGAACGTGGGCCCGCTAATGCGCTAAATCACCATGACAATTGAGTTCATGATTGAGGCGAGTCCAATGGTGTGCGCAACAACTCCTTTCAGCTTGGATATAAAAATTGCAAAGTCTTGATGTCGACATCGTGGTAAGAGAGAAAGAGGCGCGAGTCGCACGATGCTCGCCATTCGCGTCTTTTCGTGGACACTTCCGCGTCGTCACGGTCGTCCACTAACGCCCGCTGCCTTCCTTCCTTCCTTCTTCCACCACATCATACCTCCAGATGGTCGCATTAGATCTTTTCGAAGAATTTTAAATCAAGGAAACGTATCACGATATAGATTTCGAGAATCAGATGGATGAAAGGGGGCCGACGAGTTAGGCGGAGTTCGTCGTCGTCGTGAGCGACTCGGCATTTTACTACGACGGCTTCGCTCGATCAGGACGGGCGCAGATTCAGATCTCGCGAAGGGAGCCAAATTACCTCAAACAAGATCCCTTGGAATTCAAATGTCAAGAGGAATCACTCGGCAAAGTCATAAGACACTGTCGATGAATGTCCCGTCAGTGGTTCAGTCCAATACGAAGTCAGACTAAGAATGTGAAATGCGCGTTGCTCTCATTCATCTGCAGCTCTTTCATCCATCGTCAGTGAACGGAAGGAGGTAAGTATCGCATGATAACTCTTGATTCGATTCGTCGTTGACACTTCGACTCCCAGAAAATTTCAAGATCCACACCTCAAGCTAACAGGCCCTATCGTCCCATCTCTTCAAATTGAACACATACATCCACGAGGATACGAAGAAGCGGGCAGATACAAGAGCTAATTTTCATTACTGTTCAGAACGACAATGGTGCGTGAAGTTCTATGAGGTATTCCCGTGTCATGACATCTTTTCTAATTCCAACACTGTCCAGCAGTCTTATCTCGAACATCCCATCACGTCTCGAACATCCCATCACGACGACAGCGAGAAATTGACTCTCAGATGATTTTTGATGTTGCGTTTCTGTGAGCCGTAACTCAGTGTACGTACGGCCGTCGTCGTCTTCCTTCCTTGCACGTTCAGAACGCCGAAGCTCAAGCAACACCTGCGACTCTCGTGAGCCTCCTTCTCTCGAATTTTGTCATTGGCTCAACGTTGAACTTTTTGAAGATATATTTACTCATACCCATGGTCTTGCGACCAGCTCAACGGAGGTTACCACCAACGTTTCGTGGTATGGATACGGACAGAACCTGTCAAAATATAGCCTTCAAACTTCAAGCGTCGTGCGTTGCACCCGGTCGCCATACACATCATAAGTTATCGTCGTAGTGAAAGCAATGTCATCTTACCTCGTGCTATAATCTCTTTATTGTTCTCCTCCCAGAAAGAAGCACCATGAAAGCAGCAATTTATTCAATGTACATGTGCGTGCATGCGTAACAGTTAGCGATAACAAGTGACAGTGGACAGCGACAATGCGAGATGACAACAACAGAACAGAAACATAACTATCTACAAGTTCCGAAGCACACAATTTTTTAAGAAAGCAAGAATCCCTATATACTAATGTTCTTTCAAAGTCCACTCATTCGGGTTATGTCCCCGCCTTCGTCCTTCTACCCAACCGCAACCCCGCCCACAGCGGCCGCGAGCGCGTTCTCGTGTCAGATCCCGTCGATTGAAATGATAGACGCGGTAGGCTGGGTACGGCGGCGTCGACGTCCTGAGATTCCGCGTCTGCCTTCTCGAAGTCCATGAAATCATCTCCATCCAAGTGATCGACACAGGCTCCTCCCTTTTCTACATCTTCTTCCTCTTCCCGCATTGGAGTCTGGATTGCCTGAACGCCAGGCTCGAACGACACCCGCACCGGCGGTGGCGATCTCGTCGACACCAGTGCGATAGCTTCATGCCCCCCACCTCCAGCCTTCATCGACTCGCTAGGTCCCGATGTCGCCGCCGAACCTGAAGCCAACTCCGAAAACTCATCCTCCCGCACGACGGAAAACGTCACAGCAAACGACGCGCTCGCATCCCGCGCCCACGTCGAAAGGATATCCTCTCCCGTATTCGTCGTCGTCCCGCTGTACGTGCCGATCCCCGTATTTGTATTGGCGGTGCGCGTTCGAGTGCCGGTGGAGAACGCGCTGGTGCTGAAGCTCACGTCGGGGACGGAGACGGCGCGGTCTGCTTCGCTGTCGCGTTTCTTCACGTCGTGGAAGCCGTTCCTGAAGGAAAGCAAGCCGTCGATTAGTCGATTTCGAAATTGAAGTGAAGATGAATAGAGAAAGTG
This sequence comes from Schizopora paradoxa, assembly GCA_001020605.1. Taxonomy (NCBI): domain Eukaryota; kingdom Fungi; phylum Basidiomycota; class Agaricomycetes; order Hymenochaetales; family Schizoporaceae; genus Schizopora; species Schizopora paradoxa. The sequence continues at coordinate 30,225 of KQ086171.1, read as the reverse complement.
AAAAAGACTTACACAGTAACGAACAGTGCGATGACGTACTGCTGCCCGAGTACGCAGACGAAGTAGAGATCCCAGAATGATCTTCGGAACATCGTCACGTACGTGATGAGCGCGGCGATTGCGCAGACCGTTGGCGGGAGCGCCGCTTCCCAGATGACGAACATAAGAGAAGTCAAAGTCTGAAAGCAATGAAAGGATGGAAGAAGGGAAAGGAGATCAGGACCGCTTGAGTGAAGTGAAGTGAGAGATTGGACGTACCCTTCGAAAGCGACTCGTCACAACGTCTGTACGGGAACGCCATAGGAAGATGAATACTTCGAGAAGAATTTGAGATCAGAAATTTAGCATGAGGACGACGCGTAATTTACTTACGTATCGTTGTAAGCGCCGTGTCCATGGCTATCGAGACAAACAGGTTCAGTCTTTTCATTTCATAAACTTCAACTTCAATGCACTTACTCGCAGGAAATACCAGACAGCAAAGAACTGCAATAAGTGTTCGTCAACGAATGCTACAAATACATCTAGAGACAAATATAAACTCACAGATGGGATCCATTTGAGTCTCTGGGATTGGTTGTCCTGCCTCCAACGCTTCGCCGACGGCAATGTATAGGCCTTCGAAATCGAATGAGAAGACCCGCAGCACCGTTGCGATCGCGAATGCTATGGATGCGGCGTAAAAGAGGAGGAATGCGACCAGGAGGGGTTTAGAACGTTTCGTGAGCTGGCCGAGGAATCGTTCGCAATTGCAAAGACAATTGTTGGTCAAAAGCGAACGTCACAGAAAGAGAAGACATACGAGCCAACATCTCCAAATGAGAAACCCCTGAACGGGAGCCGCGAGCATGACGTTCATCACGGGTAAAATTTTCGACGTCCAGTTGGGAATTGCAGCGACCGTCTGTAAGTTTCCGAATGAACGTCAGGATTGCAGATGAATGAAAAGGTACAGGAGAACACGAACGTAATCACCAAAGTGCACGATCAACTGTGCCCAGGCCCCATAAAATCCGATGCCCGTCTGCACCACGCTCAATACCGTCACGAACGCGACGCAAGCCTTGACGAGCGTCCCCTCCTTACTTCGTGCTCGCGAGCTGAATCGTAGACATTGTGTGAGGACGACGCCCGTCTCGACTGCCTGGCAGAGCGCGCCGAGGAAGGTAGGACCTGCAAAGTCTCGCATGTTGGGGTAGACGGAGCTCGGGATGTTCGATGGAAGATCCTGGCTCGTCATCGTCGTTGTCGTTGTCGTCGACAGAGACGCGGCGTCCTTGAAGCTTGGCCGTTCGTCGATGAGCCCGTTGACGAAGGAGCCTGGGGTGAAGAAGACGAAGAGGGAAGAGAGAAAGAGATGAGACACGCCGCCTGCGGAGCACCTCGCCGTCTTCAATTTGCAATTCGCAATTCGAGGGGCACGCCACGCGCGCCCATCGCTGGAACGTTTCTTGAAAGAAAGGAAAAGCTTCGACGTAAAGTGACACGAAGGGCCGCAGGGAAGCTAAAGGGGCGCATCGATAAATTGCCTCCGTTGATACAGCAACGCCAACATTCCGAGTCGCAAAACACTTGAATCTATGGGATCCCGAAGACAATAATACGCCTGTATAGCCAGAAGGAGAATGCGAACATAAGAATGCGTCCACCGATGGATACCGGACACTTACGTTGAGAGAAAAGTATTTACGATCATGAACGTACGAAGAGAAAGAGAGAAGCGAACGGTTGTACAGCGGACGCGCCAATCCCAATTGGGATCGGCAAAATGCTTGACAGCGGATCAAACTCGATCGAGATCTCCTCCTTCGTTCGTCGATTCTGTAAACGCAGTATGTTTGCAGTTTTTCAAGTATAATCGAATTCGAAAGGTTAGGCATAGTTGAACAGACTCACAATTCCCCGAATAAAAATTCATTTTTAAAGTACAAATACCCAAAGATCCAAAAGCGAAGCTTCCGTTACGATCACTACCGCTGGCTATCGCACGAAGTTCCGGGTGCGCAATGAAGGTGTAATAAAAAATTTGAAAACACAAGGGAATGTTGAGCGAAAGGTGACTTCGCTCCCTAATCCTCGTTACTCGACGAAAGATTGGGGTACGGGAAATTTCACCCTATCCTTCTTCCAAGATACGTCACGCGGTCAATTGCGACATGATGACATCTGCAACAGAGATTTAGCATAGTGTCGTAAGAACTGTGAATATGACGTACCGTTGAAATATTATCTCTCCTTTTCCAAAAAGACAGCTCTATCTCCTGGTCCAGCTGAGACCTTGCGAGCGTATCAATGTGGATTGAATAATTCGCAAATGTCCCGCTTGGAGAATCATTCACAGCGCGGACATGAAAAAGTAACCTGCTGCATAGAATGTTCGACAAAGCGCCTTGGATGCTATCGAATACACCGTAAGTACGACTAAAGCTATGGATAGTGCGAGACTATATGACTCACATGAATAGAAAATCCCGAAGGTCAGGCTGAATGTCGTTTTGACGGAGTGCGGAAATAAAACGGAAGAGAGATATGACACAGTTAGAGAAGAATTAAGAGCAATTCGCAATTCTGTATGCACGCACCGTTACGCGTTCGAGTATCACAAGGTTTGCGCTTGTAAGCGCTTAGACGGTGATCAATTCGCATGACTATCTCGAACTTCGAGTTATGAACTTACGAACCTAATGTGCAAGCAAAGTACCCGATACCTACCATACATGGTCAGCACGAAGTCTACGTTTGCGTTGCATAGGTCGTGATCACAGGTAGTAAGCTTACCGTCTTGTGTCATTACAGCTAAGATGCTCCTCCTCGGAGCGTTGACAGATACTAATAGTGCATAAAAGAATGAGAACTATAATAATAGACTGAGTAAATAATAAATGCTTACAGTATCTCATAGCTCGTGCGTGTTCTATCGACTTTATAAGCAAAAGTCCGAGTGCCACTGCGCAAATTGTTTTGTACAAGTGAGTGAGTCATACGGGAGGAAAGCCTATGATATTATAATAACACGTACGACTTTCACAGAAAACGAGGACGACCAACGCTATCCACACATCGTCGTTTTTGATGTCAAATATGCATGATGTCGGAAGATTCAGAGCTTGACAAGTAACTCATGGTCAGTATTTATCCGCGATTGTTTTTGCTGATTTACGACGAACGAGGCGCGTCCGTGTTGCTCAGGAATAAAAACAGGGCATAAAATGACCCTGCGCTGGACCCCTAAGTATGGGTTCGGTAATCAAGATACAAGGAGAGGTGAAAGCGTATAAATATTACCGTAAAAACGATGACGAGGATGGAGAGAATGCGCCACGACCCTCCCCAGACTGCGTATGCCCTCGTGAAGAGCACGACTTTTCGTGAATAATTGCATGATCAGTCCGCAAATGACGAAAGATGTGCATAAAAACTTACGCGTAGAAAGAGTGAACTCGATGAAAATAAAGCCTTCGATTCGTCGGATGTTAGTCGGATCGAACAATATCATTTTCAATTGGTGACTTACTTGAGTACGCTCGATAACCCATAAGACAGCCCTTTCAACGTTTGGAGGGATAGGTGAGTGAGTTTCAGATTTCATTTTAACTGTACAGCCAACCTCGTAATCCATATCTGGCATGCTAATATCAACTGAGATGCGTCAGCGTTTCCCGCGTAAATCAAGAGTGCGACGAGAATCACTCACCGATAACCGTCAGGACATTAACGAATGGAAGATACCGACAGAGTGCCATCAGTATACCTCCAAACGAGACTCGGCGCCCCCAAAGGTATCGAATCTGAATAAGCAATGAGGGACGCCGTGAGGAAGGCGATAGACATGGATCTCTGGACCTACTTCATCATCTAGCTTGATGAGATATTCGTAAGCCTGTTCAAACGTCGATCGGTAAAAAGTGATCACGCGAATAGTACAAAGTGCTTGACTTACTACGAGGCTGATGGTCGTGACTACATATATAATAATGTTTAGCAATTCTCTCCCCGATCATGATTGAGATGTACGGACTTGCAATGTACTAAACCAATTGCGTATTTCTATGTCATTAGGAAAAATATGAGTGGTGAAACGTCACTAACCTGAACGATGCGTACCGTCCAAAAAATGCTGACGAGGAGATCCACAAGGGAACTCATTGTTAAGGGGAGTCGCAGGATAACGTTGGCGCCTTCACGTTCTTTTATGTATGGCACTGTTCGTTTGCTGATATGGCTTTCAATACAAGCGGTGAGCGCTCAAAATTGATGGTCAGATTCCAATGATCACCTCGAAAGTGCACATCCCCCATTGTTGAATCATCAAATCTATATTTGTTGAAAGAAAGTCGTCCAGACCAGGAAATTGCAAGACCTCAAATGTAAAACGGAGCTACGACTTGAACCGCGATGCGAATATCGCCTGCGAACCATCTTTGTTCAGCGGGGTTCAATGAAATTGGCGTGATGTCGTCTCACATGTGCACATGGGAAACACAGATTTGAACAAATATTTCGGCCCCGGGGCAGATTGCTGATTAGAATGGACGCTGGTATCAGTATTTTGATATAAAGGCACGCTGTTGTAAGCTCATTAAGTACCGCTCACCGAATGAATTCGTATATCAACAACTCGCATCTGTAAAGAGAGAATCAGCGAAGGGCACTCTCACGCAAATAGCTTTCAATATTCTCCAATTGAGCGAGGAAGGAGCGAAGACAGATATAAGGTACGACAAATAAAACAAAGACAATTGAACACTCACCCTCCACGTACAATCCTCTCGAGAAGTCGAACACCATAGTATTCTCCCCTAGCAAGCTTGAGCTGACTAGCAGCTTTCGCAAGTTCGATGACGAAATATTCCAACGTCGGGTCGGCAGGGTCAACCTTTAAAGCGAATGTCGGCGTCTCAAGCTGGATCTTCCCGATCAGTAGTGTGATCTAGCTGCCGTGCACAACAGAACCGGACCAAGTTCTTCGAAGATGCGACAGGGAGATCATGTAGGTCTAGAGGCTGGTATGAATGAAAGTACTAGGAAAGTACGTCAACGAGCTCATCCTGGAGTCATCCACGACTGGGAAATCAACGCACCATATGATTCCGATAGATGTCCAGTTCCCCAGAAGATCTCGTCACTGTAACTTCACCTGTGATCTTTGAGCAGATCGCATCGTTCTCTCTCCTGGTGACTGGAAGGTTTCATGGTTGATAGTGACGAGTCGCCGATGACTCGGATGAAATGCATCCACTGGTTCGATCCCTCGTCGCCTTCAGATCTAAGATTTATGGATTAAAAAGTTTTCTGCGAGTTGCTTCGACTCTCTATGAGATTTGAATGTCGTTCAGATGGTGGTGAGAGAGAGAAAGGGAAGGACGCAGTGACGCGACGCGGATGTGTCCAACAACGACGACGCGTGTCCATCCCGCTGCCTCTTTCTTCCTTACCACCATGTCGACCTCCCGAATTGCCCGCCAACGCGCTTCGACTCCTGGATGACGAACATACCGTTCGAGACATCGAATACAAACATATGGTGCACCTGACAGAAAGCCAAGCAAATACTTTTCGCCTTCTTTCGTCGTCAAGACAGCTGCAATTCAAGCTCCTGGGCATTTTGGCCCATCCGCTCGCTTCGCCAACTTCCTTTGCGGTTCCAAAGTTCAAATGGGATGGAATACATAGCGAAGTAGTGGGTGATCTACCACGCCATATGGGGTTTCGATATTTTGTCGGTACGTGTCTGATTACTGCCAATTCAAAGCAAAACTGATAAGAAGCCTCCGACATGGGCAACTTTCAGTCGGTCAACCATCCCACAACCTCACAGATAGTCTCCAGAACTATGGACGGCACACTTACGACATCTCCAACTTCTACTTCATCACATCTCCAGTTTCTCGGAATCGCGCCCTTTGCAGGACCCAATCTGTTGGGCGCACTGATTCAGTCGTTCGAAACGGGTATCATCTTCGGTCAGGCGATGCGCTTTTGGTCGAGATCGCAGAGAGAAAGCGTGACCGTGAAGACATGCGTGGCGTACGTGGTGGTCGTAAGCTTCTTGCGACCAAGCTTCAGTTTCTTGGAGGTGTGGAATGGATTGGTGCTGAATTTCGGAGACTTCGTACGTCGCGACATTTATTTTCCTTGGAATATCTCCCACTGACTCGTGTCTACATTCGATACTATAGGTGGGTGCATCTTCTCCGCGATGGGGTAGCAAATTCCAGCCCATCATGAACGTATTACTCGTCGCGCCCCTCGAAGGTCTTCTGATATGGCGATGTTGGCTCGTAAGTCATGTCTCTCCGGCCCTCACCAGCAGAATCCGTCTAATTTTTCTCTAGCTGACAGGAAAGCCAACTGTGCTACTCGTCATCTTCGTCGCCGCATACCTAGCTTCCATCGCGTTCCCCATCGTCCAGGTGCACGAGGTGTTCTCGGCCGAGTTTGAATTAGTCTTCATCGGAATTACAAGTAACCTGGCGAAAAATATAAAACCTCCTTCCTACCAACTGGAACCCATTCGTAAGCGCGGTCTCGTCTGTTGGCTTCTCATGTTGATTGATCATCGCTCATTCCAGTCGTCTGTCTTCACGTGATACCGGAAGGTGTGTCGCTATATATTTCGCCGAGGGTATTCGAATGACGTCTGACCATCTATTGTTCGTCAGTTCCTGACGTCGCACTATCGACCATCCCTGTGGATTTTTTCCCCATAATGCAAGAGAGGTGTCCCTGATTATTCTATCTCGAAACAGTGCTACACTTCTTTATCCTCTCGCGGAGAACGATTCGAGCTCGACGTTTTCGCAAAGTAAGTATTCTTCTAGTAATCCTTTCGATTCTACAGTAGAACTAACATCGCATCTATCTCGTTTCGATTAGACGCTCAACAGGTTGATAGCCGTCATCTGGGAGGCTGCCCTTCCGCTGGTGAGAAAGACGTGCAGATCGCAGATGATTTCGTTGTCGGCAAGAATTCGCAAACATTTTCTCCGGGGTCGTCAACAGCGACAAACGATGGTACATGTAGCCCGGCCCGCGCTCAAAATTAGGGCGCAGATGTTTCATGCTACGACAATTTAACTCGATCGAAAAATGACGAATACGGTTTCTCCGCTCAAATTGGCACTTTGCACCTCGCAAATTCAAATGAAGTGCTTACTTGTTTATAATGTGTAAGGGATGCGTCGACTACTCATATTTGTATATATAGCTAACTTTCAAGAAACTGTGATTCACAATCTTCCAGGAGATGAGCTTCTTACGCCGTTTGACACGTACAGCTGCACCCAGATCAGAGACTCGGCTACCAAAGTCTATGTCCGAACTCTACAACACCATACCAAATGATGATGAGAGTTATACGTTGCCAAGATTTAGCCCCGGAGCAGACACCTACCTTCTCAACAACATCCGATACTCCGAAAACAATTGCACTGTCCTCAGATGCGACAGGAATTATGCAGCTGGTACCAATGCTTGTACCTCATTCAAGATCCCCTCGCCTTCCGCAGAAGGTGTGCGGACGATCGTTTGGGACCTTCTACGCCACGGCTTCGCGCGTCCAGCAACTGCACCGGTTTATCAACCTTCCAACCCAGTACAAATGCAATTACTACAAGACTTTGACAACTACGACCCGCGCATGTATAGGGAGGCATACATCGAAGTCAACGCACTCGTTGTCGATTCGAGTTTTTCTCGAGTAACCGGGTTCGACTTTATCTCATCAACAATCACAATCAGGTTTAACCAGAAGATCAGAACGTATTTAGTACTATCCAAATATCCGCAAGCGTGTGGCTACACTTTATTTCGATTGTTGATGGGGATGTAAAATAGAGTCTTTCATCTCCTTTGCTCCTTGTAGTGAAAGTGTCGACATTATATTTTACATTGCAATACTTTCATAATGCAGTTATAATTTTCATTTAGACCTAGTCTTTTCCAAGTTTCTCGAATATCAACTCCTCGATAATTGCTTGTATTTTTTGAGTCAACCAATATTCTGATGGGTACGCGAACTGACCATAGGAATGTCACCGGTCGCGCATGCACAATGATTAAGACTCTAAATCAGATCAGAATGACGAATCTAACACCCGCTTCAAAGTAGATTCACTTTGCGGTGTCAGGATCTTCGCGTCCCGCTCGATGCAACATCCCATTTCGATATAAAAGCATTGAATACTCACAGTTCGCTATTAAATAGCCGAATTTCAGTACGTCCTCCAAAAGCGTACAGTGACAAGCCTCCTCGGATATCCTTACCAAAGTAAACCGTCTGCGTGCACCGCAAAAACATGGGGTCACTCGTTAAGCTCTACAGAACCCTGCCTGTTCGCCCGCACCCTTGTGAAAACCAAGCGAGCATCCAAGCTAGCCCTGCCGCAGAAAAGGTCCGCATCCCACCTCGAGGCTGCTCCTTGCGCTTGATCGACAGCGAGAACAAACCCAAACTCATCCTAGTCAACCCACCTCCTCCCTCATCGGTGACCGCCGCCGGGTTACAGTTCATCGCGTGGCACCTTCTGCAATATGGCTTCGCTCGCTTACAGTCACGTTTTTCTTCGAAGCGGAACTCTGTCCCCGTTGGCGACCAGCTCAAGCAAGACTTTCCGAATGACTTCGGCCAGTGGTGGGACCCGCGCATCCATGAAGGCTCGAGTATACAGCTCACCACGATGACTGTTGACTCGAGTTTCGCACAGAGTCCGCAGACACGCGGCTTGTGTTTCGTCTCGGCGAGCGTCTCCATCCGATTTCGAGGGAAACATAAGAAGTATGACCTGATCTCGAGATTCTGGATTGATTCTGCACTTGCGACAAGCGTATACCAGCTTTTAGGGCAGTAGGAGGGGAGGGGAGAGAATGAAACGTCCAATTATGTAGATCTTTCATCATGATGAAAAAGACATAGTAGTCAGTATTTGTAAAATTTGCATCGAATTAGACAAAAAACTTACTCGTATTTGCATTATAAAGAGAGCAATACTTGTATTCTGGCAACGCACATGTATAGTTGTGAAACATGCATCGCATTAGCTGTGTGCTTCAAGTTCGACGGCTAGCTTTCAACATCAGCACGAACATTTTGCTCACTTGAAATGTCGAAGGAGGGCTCAGCGGCGCGAAAACGTCTGTTCCCGAGGAGACTGGGGCCAAACGACGGCTAGCAGACCGAGCAAAAGTACGGCTGACAGTGTGAAATTGTCGTAGTCGGCACAGCTGGCTTCGAAAATGCAAATCCATTCTTTTCGTCAAAGCTGTGACTGTACAAATGAATACTCAATTGTTGATAAATCACCGTTGACCTCGCCGTTTGAAAACCCGTTCACTGAGCGAACATGGAAAAGTAATCTGCTACACAGAATGTTCTGCAAAGCACCTTGAGTCCTATAGATGAAACGATTAATCAGAATGCATGTCCCATCAGTTGAGTAAAGAGAAAACTCACATGAAGAGAAAGTTCCGAAAATCCGGCTGTGTAATAGTTCATCGAATACATGAATTGAAGCTCAATAAGAGGCGGAATTCATTTTTAACATGGAAACGTACCGTAACACGTTGAAGAACCACGAGGTTGGCACTGGTGACGGCTATTAGCGTAGTGTGAGGAAGTCACCATTTTCATTAGTGATATTCTCGACTTGAATTTCATTTCGAAAGTAAATTATAATGCTTACCCAGCGTACAAGCGAAGTATCCGATACCTATCTCGATGCGCCGTCAGCGCGTGAGTTATTCTCAATATTTGCACGGTTTCACGTACCGTCTTGTGCCATGATGGCCAATATGCTATGTCTTTGGGTGTCGATTACTACCACTAATGCATATCGAAGTAAGCAAGGATTTCTGTGAAAGGGGAGAGATATGCGTAGAAACTCACGGCATTTTGTCGCCTTCGCGTGTTGCACAGATTTTACTAGTAGCAGCCCGAGTGCCACTGCAAAAAAAATTATGACGGGAAGCATCGTTCGGGTTATTGAAAGAGAACAAAGGGCTAAACAAGCGTTGCTTACGAGTTTCGCAGAAAATAAGGAAGACCAAGGCGATCCACACATCGTCATTTCCAAGAATAATCAAGCACGGAGTAGATAATTCAAATGCTTTGAAAAGGCAGTTAATTAGTGATTGTGAATTTCGGAAAGAGAAAGGACGAACGAGCTGCTTTTGTGCTCGAAAGGAACGAGAACACCACATAGAAAGATCCCGCGAATGACCCCTGTAAAGAATTTCGTAAACGAACAGGCAAATTGTATGTTCAAAAGAGCTCTTACTAGAAGGACGACAACAATAACAGCGAGAACGAACCGTTCTCCTCTCCAGACCGCGTACGTCCTCGTAAAGAGTACCGCTGTCGGATGCAATGTGAGCAGTCCGCACGCCCCGCGAGACGGAAGGAAGAGCGGACTTACCAATCGAGAGAATAAACTCGACGTATACGAAAGCTTTGATTCAGGGAAGAATTGACTTTCTCGAGTGGCAGTAAGTTATGCCGAAGAGGCTTACCCGAAACTAACCGATCACCGACAACACAATCCTATCCACAATTGCTAAGAAGTTTAGATCGCTCCTTTACTATATACACACCAACTGCGTACCGTAGGATCCGTGTCCTTCAAGCTGAAAAACACTGAAAGTGATTTTAGTACAATTGGATATGACCAGTCGAGAGACGCGGCGTACCAATAATTTGATAAATGTTGATGAACGGAAGGTATCTGCATAGTGCTAGTAGAATTCCTCCGAACGATACTCGACGTCCCCAAAGATGGTGAACCTGGCAAATCGTCAGAGAAACACCTTACAAGTAGAGTTCGAGGAACGAACTTCACAATCCAGCTTGATGAGATATTCATAAACCTGCACAGTGCGGACCAATTAGCAACGAGGCAAGAGAGACAAGGATGTTCTACTTACTACGAGAGTGATGGTTATGACTACGAGGCAGCCGTAAATGTTTAGTACTTCCTTCTGCAATAAGAAGTGAGAAAGTACGAACTTGTTGTATACTGTGGAAATGAAGTTATAAGCTATGAGTGATAATTAACGTGGAATGGTGACTCAGTCCTCACCTGCAAAACATGAACCATCCTGAAGACATCTTCAATAAAATCCATTGTCGACGGCGGATGAAAAGGAAATCGAAGTCTTCTTATGTCGATCGCCGTTGCCAATATCAATAAAATTTGTTTTCGCGAGCGGGTTGCGACGACGCCCCGAAGCCCAATTGAAACGAGGATGAGGAGCCGCCCTGTCAAAATCGAACTAGTGCAATCAGATCGCTGGCGGACGTCGCAAAACTTGCATTATCGTTCGAGAGAAATTTGTGAAGTTGTTTTTTTTCATGAGAGCGGAGATACACCACAGCATCTATTCCTCGTCAATGTACATTGGTACCCAGGGAAAGCGTCCTCTGTCGTCGAAAATTGATGTGAATTGACGAAGGACTTGCTGAGTTCATCCTATCAATACACATCGTTTGAACAATCCCTCTGTTTATTATTCCGCTTTTGTGTTGATCTCGCCCGAAACAAGTCTAGCATGAGAAAAGGATGCAGAGCTCCCGCGCGCCTGAGAGCAAGCGATCCGAAGACCATTTCTTGAGAGGGTCTCGATCGTAGAAGAGCATCTTTTCACTGTCTCCTCGAATGCGATTATGCCGTCAGCCACCCTTCAAAGACGATTTCGTTTCTAGAAAGCTTTGTGATTTGATATTTCGGCCCACGTTCAATGCGAAAGCCTTCCAAGAAAGGTACGTTCTTCGTCATGTCACCCCAGCCTACGGATAAAAGCCGTCGATAACCTTGCATTTTCCGTCGAGATGAAATGCCGATATTTTCGAACGACATGCGGCGTACGAAGAGTTGGATGGAGCGCATCAAATCAATGCAGCAACACTGAAAGAAGATTCGATAGGATTGGCCGGATGTTCGGATGTCGTATACGACGCACGGATTCTTGATCACGCAGCTGGGTTGCCAGTTCGACGAATGTCGAATCATCGCCAAGAATCGGTGCAGCAATCACTTACTGATTGGTTTGGATACCGCAGTGTGCCTTCCGTTGAAACAACCTCGTGATGCGGGTAGAAAATATACGAGTTTCAAGCTTCCTGGGCCGCCTTGACGGAAGTGAACACATCGATATTTGAAATTCTTCTTTTTGCGCACGACGAGTGCTAAGTTCCTAGTAGTTGCTCTTGACCCGCTATTTCCACATACCAGCCCGCGAATGACGGATCGAGCAGGAGCTTGGCAGGGGTTAGAGGAAGCGCGTCGTTTTCGAAGAGATTCGAGAAAGGAATACAGTAGGCGGGTGTCCGATGGGCAGACGAGGACGATGGCTGAAGTGCATAAGAAATTGACCTAGACGATGTGAAGAGTTGAGCGAGTCAATATTTATCCCTCCAAACTCCCAGGAGACCGGCCAGAGTGGTATTTGAGGTTCGACCCGCTCCTTCAATCGCCTGCCATCGAGTGGCATACGTCGCATTTCATCTTCCACCGTCCAATGGCGTCCATCCACGCATCAAGCTCTCTACCTCGGCAACCGACCGAAACGAGCCTTGACGAGTCTTCCCCAGCGGCCATCTTATCCATCTACGGTCTTCAATGTATCTTGGCCTTTCGCTATTGCAGGAACTGAGGCGTTTTGCCCTCGTCAGCCATCCGACGTTTGTAAGTCGGAGACGGAGCCTGAGCGACGACCGGCGCGCTTTGAGTCGTCGGTTCGGAAGGTCTGGTGTTGCTTTCACGCTACCGTAGGCAAAAACTGGAACTTGCGAGCTTCTGGTCATCAGAACGTATGACATAGAGGTGGGGAAGAGGTCGTCTGACGTCGTCATGATCGTGGTCGCAGTGAAAGGAGAAGTAACGTTGAAGGTTGCCACCGTCGCAGTCGTGATCGAGCCCGCCACTTCGTTCGGTCTCAAACTGGGTCACCCCAGTCCGAGAACGCGAGACTCCATGAGGAAACGGCGATCACGGTTCGAACCAGCCTAACACGCGCTGGAGCTGCAGTTCGTCCCATCTCTCCATCAAGCCCCATCCTTCCTCATGTTCGTAGAGGTACGGCCAATCCATATCCATATCCACCTCCTCGTCGAAACCACACGATTGTGCTCGAGCATTCATGCGGTAGCTTTCGTCCACAGAAAGCATTAGGCTCCGCCCGAGTCCGCCGTGGCTGACCGCCAGCGGACAGATGAGAGCAATCCCTTCCTCAGATGGATGGCGGGGTCGGTATAATCGAATGTCGCGAGCTTCGGCTTGTACACATGCATAACGACCGATCGATAGAACAAAGGAAACTACGGATAGACGCTCGAAAGCAAGAGGAGGGTTATGTGAGTGGCGGGGGCGGAAGGTCGCCTCGTCGTCGAGGCGTACGGCGATGAGACGTCCGACGATAGCGGTTTGTATGGATCGAAGTTGGTTCGAGTAGACAGAAGGAAATGCAGATGCTGGCTACAGGAATTTCCGCCTTGAAGTCTGGACGCCTATTCGGGGCTAAAGTGAAGAGTGTGCTGACGTTTGGCTACTCCAGGTTGGTAAGGTAAAATGCAAGCTGCCGCAGGATGGCTGACTGCTAGAAGCTGAACGATGAATCGTCGATGATGGTAGGAGATGCAGCAATGAAAAGAGAGGCTATCGTTCAGTGGTAGACGAGTAATGCGACGAAGAGCTTGTGGTATGATCACGCAAAAAAACCGACGTACCATATCTTCGGAGTCATCAAATCCCTCAGCCCCACGACCGTCCTCGATCCATCTATCCTCGCCCCTTCCGCTCATCTTCCTCGTCAATTTGAGTGCTGCTCCGATCGATATACGGCGTAGGAAGAGCTATAGAAGATGCATATGAACCGTCAGCCATGTGTTTCGTAAAGAACATGCTCTGTCACTGCACCTGAAGCGCTGTCAGCCCGACGCTCTTGCCTTGTCGTCTGCGGTTCCTCCGTGTATCTTGAAGCTCCTACAGACGAAGTAATAGTTCAATGTCTTCATCGCGATCCATGAGACGTGCACGATTATCGTGGCGCTATTCACCTTTAGCATTGCTATTTTGAAGAGCAACGAATGCGGCTTCAAGCTGGAAATGTCGTCCACCGCGTACCCGTTCCAGCGTCGATGTTTTGCACTTTCGACATAGCTAGAGCAATTATAGATTCCAAGAAACTTCCTCAAACGAGCGAGAGCTTGCTGCGCGTACGAATTTGAAGAAAGGAGATGGTGGTGGAAGGGGCGAGCAGGCGAACTCTGGGCTGACACGAACTCTGCGCTCGGGATTACCCAAGGTCGTGTCCCACGATATCGTAAGCCAATAAGCGCCCGACACCAGCCAACGCATATAGCCAGCCTCCTCAGCATCTTTCAAGTCTTTGGGACCTTTTCAAGATCTTATGTACGACAGATCTTATTTCATAGTCCGAGAGCTTCCTAAAACTTTTGCATGCAAGCGCCATCAATGTACTGACAAATAGCGGCCTTTTCTTCCCATCGTTGGGCGATCAAAATGATTCCAATCAGCAAGATATAATGTTCCTTGCCGTTTCTCTCTCCGAGACGACAGTATACGCATAGTCCCCCGTACCAGCAGCTAAGAATGTCTCGAAACGCATCGTCGAGATATCAGCTCCTAAGGTTTCTTCCGAACACTCGTTCACTGCGCGAACATGGAAGAGCAGCCTGCCGCAAAGGATGTTTTGTAAAGCGCCTTGGGTTCTGCGAACAAAGCATTTATTTATATTCATCAATAAAAAGATGGAGACAACGCACATGAAGAGAAAGTCTCGTAGGTCCGGCTATAATTAGAGTGACAATGCATGAAGCTGTTAGATTGAGAATATTTACGCTGTTTATTTGAACACGTACCGTAACGCTCCCAAGTACGATTAGGTTCGCACTCGTGATCGCTATTGCAAGGAACCGAATGGTATTTGTCAGTATAATTGCGATTCCAGGACGGAAATGTAACCCCACCCAAAGTGCACGCGAAATAACCGATACCTGCTTCAGCGCTGAGTATCAGAAATTTTTGAAATGCTCGATTTTGAATCTGAAAATCACACTGACCGTCTTGAGCCATGACAGCCAAAATACTCTGCTTATGCGTGCCAAATATTACTACTGAGGTAGCGCATCGAAATTTGAAATGCTCATCAGGAGGCGAACGACAGGTGCTTACGATCTTTAGTCTCTCTTGCGTGCTGGATCGACTTAATGAGTAGAAGTCCAAGCGCCACTGTATTTAATACGTAAGTCAGATGCCCGAAACAAGAAGAGAAACAACTAAGCTCACATGCTTCACAAAACAGGAGGAACGCAAGGCCGATCCACACATCGTCGTTTCCAAGAACGATCAAACACGACGTCGACATCGAAATATGAACTGCTTCGAAGTAGGAGTGATTAGAGAACATGAGCATACTCGTTCATGAAAGATTATTGAGACGGAAAGGCGACATACCGGGCACTTCCGTGTCAGAAAGGAATAAAAAGAGAGCATATCCCGATCCCGCAACCGAGCCCTGGACTTCGTGAGCACATATCGAACCGCGTAGAAGATTAGAATCGAAGCTCACAGAGAGAACAAATGCGATAAGACAGAGAATGATCCTGCCACCTCCCCAGACCGCGTACGCCCTTGTAAAGAGTACCACTGAGTTGTAGAAAAAAAGTGTGATTATCGATCTCATGTACTCCTCGAGATGACTATTTTGGTTCGGGGATAGACTTACGAACAGCGAGAATGAACTCCGCTAGGACAAAACCTGTGACCCAAGATCGCGCCAGTGAGGCGAAGAATTAACCTTCATATAAAACATACTCGAAACAATCTTATTGCCTTTAAGACAGCCCTGTGCACAATTATTCATATTTCAAACGTCGGAATGAACCTCATAAGCAAGCTACTTACCGCGGAATCACTGTTCCTCATAACAACATAAACTGGCGATCATTCAGCAAATAGGCATGCACGGAGAAGATAGGATGATTCGTACCAACGATTTGGCTAATGTTGACGAGCGGAAGGTATCGACAAAGCGCCATGAGCATCCCTCCGAATGATACTCGACGCCCCCAAAGATATCGAATCTGGAAGAACTTTCAGCGTCCAATATTTCGAAAAGCATCAAATGGCGACGAGCCTCAGCATCTAGGTTGATCAAATATTCATATGCCTGGCGCTGGAGTGAGAAACAGAATAAGTGACGAGCGACCATGATTCACAACTCACCACGAGGCTGACGGTCGCAACTAGAAACTGCCGACGTCAGTTACAGCACTCTCATTGAAGTAACGACAGATAAGTGCGAACCTGTAGTATACTACACCGAGGAAGACTCGTAAGTAAACCAAACTGTAGACCCAACGCGAGAGTCTCACCTGGAAGATTTGATACGTCCTGAGGATGTCGTCGAGGACCTCCATTGTCGAGCGGGTTACCTGCGGGTATACGAAATAGTATCCAATCCTTCTTAAGCTCTTCACGAACGTCGGTAACAACGCATCGTATGTTCATCTGGTTTGATGGACAGATTGCGACGCCCACCAACATCTATATATGGGTAATAGATCTATCAGCGAGAATCAGTAAATGGAATATCAAAAACGAACAGTGCAAAGCCATCGCAAAACTCGAGCTAGACTGAGCCAGGAAATCGCCTCGTGATGCATCTTTGTGCAAAGATTGAAGGGCGTAGCGCCAACGTCTTCTGCTTCCAATAAAGAACGGCCTGATACGGGAATAGAGAGTTACGAAGCTTCTCTGAGAGCAAGTGCTTTGAAGAAGATGGCCGTGATTTGCGCGTTTCACCATAAAAGCAACGCCTCCGTCAATCATAGAATCCGATCGCGTCATCAGGTGCTCTGGGAAAGGTCTCTGGGGTGAAGCGCCCCGAATTGCGTTCTCGATAAGATTAATCAGAGTCGAGGATGCTACACAGTCTCCTAGGAAACGCTATAATGTTCGCCTGCCGGGATCGACTTATATCGAGAGCCTTCCTTCCATTTCGTCTCCCAATTGCTCCTTCGAATTCGGATCTGATTATAAGAGTGAGTGAGATTCAGGATTCAAGAGCAGGCTGACGGCACGACTCGAACCAGCCTGAGACGCTATGTCAATACGAACAATCTCAGTTCGTCGTCGATCGCTATCCCATTTCTTTACGAGAAGCTAATCCAACAAAGGAATCCAGTGATTAGTCGCGAGAAGGAGGTAAAGAAACGCATGCACATACCTAGTACCTATTTCGCCATCCATACCTTTGTTTGCGTTACCAAATCCCTCGAAAACGTGTAGTATCTCTTCTCTTTTCCTCTTGATCAAAACGAGATATCTGGACGCGACGCCAGACGTACAAAGACATTCAGCTTTACCTCACCTCAGCCTCGAGTGACCATTCCGTAGTTCCTGGCTCGTCGCCTCCGTCCACTGATTTCTTCGATACAAAGAATGTGGCTGAGGAACCGCTCTATGTCCAGAGCGAAATATCCACGAATCGCCTCTATGAATGACCGAGGAGCTTCAAATCGTGAACGATACGAGAGCTATCGAAGACGTGTTGCAATCGTGAGTTTAGTTTCAAACGAAGAAATGGGAGCGCGACGCGCACCTTTCCGCCTAATTGCCAGCCCAGGCAGCCGCGCATACATCTTGCAATTAAAGATCAGCTGGGATACATCCTCTTCTTCGGAAATGACACTAATCGTCTGTCACGATTCATCGAATATTCATCACCTCGTTCCATCAATGCTTTCAAATGGTGTTTTGTCGAAACCATACGTCGTACAAGTTGGGCCAGCGAGCTCCTCGTCTCAACAGAACGGTAGGTTGTTGAGTTTCATGGCCTTGATGCATAGCTTTTCGCCAGGCGCGTCCATATTGTACGAGCGAATCACTGAATGTCGACGAAAGGCCATTGTCATGACGGTAAAAGGAGAAGGGTGGCAAAACTTCCGATGGGCTGACGCGACAAAGATAGACATCCAGTCCCACGATATGGTAAGCGCCCGCCGGCGCTCGCACCCTTCATCCTTCGTCTGCCGTCAACATTAGCTCGAGCCTTATCCCAACAAATTTCAAGCCCAGTATTTGGACATATTGGTCACTTTGGAAAAATATTGAAACAGCGCAAAAATTATGAACGCATAAAATGCATTGTCACTCCAGAAATATGACATTGGTCATGATTTATACATCGTCCTTTATACACCAACTGTGAACTTCGTCCGTACAGGATTATTAGTAATGTCATATTGAAGTTATTGACCCCATAGGAATCCAAGATTGCTACATTCATACGCGGATCTGATTTCTACCTTGAACTTGTCGGCCAAAACACTTCGTCCACCTCATCAACCATGCTCAATATCCGTTCAACACTGCCGGAAAGTTCAACCGGAAATATTCTCGTGTTCATAATATCTTGAATGTGTTCTCGTGCACTAGTATAGCTCGTGAGCAACGTGTCTCGATGGACAAGATAAGAGTTTTGCAAGAGAGTAAGATAGATTTCGATTTCGACGAGCTTATCAGTCATGCTCTCACTTCCGTCTGTGAGAACTCTGATGAGATTGAGCTCGGCCGTCAATAATTTGGAAGCCTGGTTTGTCATGACGATGTTTTGATTTGGTGGTAAGTCCGATGACACTGCAATCTCTTTTTGCTTGAGTAGTAGGTTGTGTTCATTGTCGAGATAATGCACTAGCTATATGTATAAGAGCTACTAAATCAAATTCCAAAGTTCGGCTCCTCTCATGCATCTCAGTATTCTTGCGTGCATTGAAGAGGGATATATGCGCAAATAATATCACCCTGGATAGAAAAATCACGCATAAGTGGTCGCTAGAAGCTTGAGTGTTGTACTAGCCGGCGACTTACCGAGAAAAGGGTTCGACATGAGATGCAGCAAAGTACTCGTCAATGCACTATTTTGAATCTGAACCACATGGAAGTGCCTCGGAATTGTCCGGACGCTCATGCGTAGCGAAAGCACTGAAGAATTGACATCGCAAAAGCCTTTTTGCAAAGCGCATTGAATGCAGAGCCTTCAAATAAGTACGGCACTATCTAGACCCTGAAAACAGCTTGCGTAAGAAGAAAGGGAAGAATTTCAGCTCACATAAAAATGAGTCTCGAAAACAATGATAGACGCAGTAGAAGCCGATCATGACAAGACCACTAAGTATCGAGAGAAAAGCTGCATTAGTATTCGGATAGAGAGGACAGATAAATGCTGGTTTCATTCGCATACACACTGCAATGACAGACAAGAACGGATCGGCGAATCATTTGAGGCGGCCGAGTCGGCATTTCGAGGCCAACAGTTGATCAACAATGGGTTAGCAGACTCCTCTTCTTTTTTTACGCTCATACCGAGTGGCACTTGAAGTTTGTGACTCTCCGTTTCAATCTCATAGGAGGCCATGATCATGGTGGTAGAAAACAAGAAGCGAAACCTTTGATCGGCTGACGCGACGAAGGCGAAAGTGTGCAATTAATATTGTGTGCCACTAGGCGGTAAGCGACCGCACCGTCCTTCATCTACATGTACCGTCAACATCAGCTTGTGCCCGTCCCGACAAATTATAAGCTCGATGTTTGATCAGCATTTTCTTTTTCACATAATTTTGTTATACATGAGAGTGCATAAAAGGCACTGCCATAATGCGCCATTCCAGAATTATGACCTAGACTATGATTTACACATCGTCCTTTACACCAAGCACCAACTTTGGACATCGTCCGTACAGAATTATTAGTGATAATATATAACTTGGAAGTCCCCAACCCAAACGAAAAGAAGAAGAAAATGTTAATTGCACGGTCCCTTAGGCATTAGGATCGCTACATTCACACGTAGATCTGATTTCTACCCTCACTTTGTCGGCAAAAACCTCTCATCCACCTCATAAAACATATCCACTATCCTGTCAAACCTAACCGAAAGTGTGACCAAAATTACACGCGTCTGTCTAATTTCTTCGATCGCATTTAGACAACACTTGATATATAGCCGTGCACTACCGAAACTCCCTCGCAACGTTTCTGGATGGACGAGATGAGAATCTTGCAAGACGGAAAGGTAGCCTTCGATTTCATCGAGTCTGTCATTCATGGGTTTACTTGCGTCTGTGAGAACTTCGATGAGATCGCGCTCGGCCGTTAGTAATGTGGAGGTCTGTTCGAGTTGGTTTGTCATGACGGAGTTTGGATTGGGTGGTGAGTCCTCGAATACTTCAATCACTTTCTGGTTCTGCTTGAATAGTACGATGTGTTCGTAGTCGAGATAATGAGCAAGCTATATATACAAGAATTCATAAATTAAATTTCACTACTCGGCTCCCCTGATGCATCTATGTATTCTTACGTACATTCAACAGAGGGATCGCTTTCGACACATGCGCAGATAATAACACTCTGTATAGATATAAGTGTACGAGTGATGTACCAACCGGCGGCTTGCCGAGAAAGGGGTTCAACAAGAGATGCAGCAAAGTATTCGCTGATGCACTATTTCGAGCTGAAACTACAAGAAGCGACTCGGGATCATCCAGAAATAATACATAGTGCCAATATGGAAGACAAACCTAGTGCGCAAAATATTTGCAAAGGGCCTTGGGCGCAGTGCTTTCTAAACGCAGGATAAGCATTGTATCATTTGGACGGCGAACTCCGAAAACAATGAAAGAGAGTGAAGCTCTCAGGGATACTTGCAGAAGCCGATAGTGACAGAACAACCTGCATATATTAGAAAAAAGTGTATCAGTGATCAGAAGAAATTCAGGTGTAGCAACTGATTCGATTCGAATACGTACTGAAATGTCAGACAAGAAACCGCATCCTTGCATCAAATTCATGAGACGGAGAGCGCCTACCAAGCACTCATCCCCGAAATCTCCTTCAAGCAAACTGAGACGAGATCCACGGCGTCTTCCGTCGAGCTTTCTGTCAGTCAACAAAACAACCGACAAAGTCCTCGTCAGCCAGTGGAATAATGCTCTCAAGAGCGAGCAATATTAAACACTCCGTCGACGCCAAGACCTTTGCTCAAACCTTGTGTCCATAGTCGTGCATTGATCGAGGAACACCGATTCTTTATTGCCAAGGAGCTTTCATCGCGTCTCGTCGGACAGCTACTGTATCAAAAGAATGGATCAGATCGATTTTCAATAGGAGATAAGAGGACGATACCGTTTCGAAGACGTCTCTTTCCCTCGTCGAGAAAATATCATATGATTAATCTTTTGACCTCGCCCTCAATAACGCATCATATCGCGTCGCGCCCTTGGTTCCTAGAACATGCTCATTTCGAGATGAGAACAGAATATAGCGAGCCGGAGACACGCTTGCCGCCTTTCGTCGCCTTCAAGTGCTGCATCGACTTAATAACTAAAAATGCAAGGGTCACTGCGTTTGTAAGAAGAAATTGCTGGTCAACAAATACGAAAAATAAACATCGGAGTCATGCTCGCAGCTGCCGCGAATAAGAAATACCAACGTTATCCACGCGTCTTACGCAAGGGAGGCGTTCATAACGACGTCGTGAGCCGTGCATTTGATATCCGAATTGTAATATTCGATACGTCTTCAATGGTATCGCTTCGAGGGCGCGAGTAGGTATGAAGAAAGATGCGACGATGATGCCAATGAAAAGGGATTTTGTTGTTCGTTCTGTGTGAGGACCGTACATTGGAGAGATCATGTACAGTGGATGGACGTGCCATGGCGTATCACCCACTTCAGCCGCCCCAAATCTTCAACTCTGAAGCCCGTTCGCAAATCATCATCCCAATTCCATCCATCCTCGTTCGCTCGACCTCGGACCTCGGAACCCTGCGCCCGATTGCAGAGCCATTCACCCAGAGCAAGCCGAAAGATGTTCTCGCAGGATCACATCCTTCTGGTAATAGAGGATGATCGAGTCGTGTACTGCACCGAAAGCAAGTGCCAGTCACGACTTAGGTTTCAAGCGACGACAAAATGAAAGCACCACACGCACCTGATCACACGAGCCTTCCAATCGATTAGTCCAACGCCAGATGACCTTTCTTCTCTTAATTTAGCTGTCTGGTTAGCGCGAGCGCCGCCCTTTTTCGTGGAATCCATGGAGGGTTTCGTGACCGTGTCGTCTAATCGAAGTCGAAGTTGGACGTTGTCAACTTGTCATGGTCGGTCTGTCTTCATGCAGCCATACAATCTCGAGTTTTCTAGGTTCCGAGTTTTCTGAGACCTGAAACGTTCCTGTTCTGTGGAATTTCGTAATGAAAATCATGAAAGGCAACGATGGTGATGGTCGAAGGAAAAGCAGGCGGCTGACGCGCCGACAAAAGTGGAAGCGCCAGGTTTTTGCTCCACGTGGCAGTAAGCGCTCGTTCGTCGTCTGCCATCGCATGTGCAGACACTGCAACACATCGTCGCTGTTCCTTCGTTCAACTCGATGCAATGCAGCTCAGATGAAGACCGTACCTTGATGTCTTTGACCCTCTTCTACCTACAGTCTGAGCTCAAAAATGGTCGGAGAGAAAAAGAAAGAAGAAGAACACGGAGACGATGGACACCGTAATTCGAACTTCAGCTGTAGGGAATTATAGATCTTCAAGAATTTAGCAGCGAACCTCGCATAATAATATCTCTCAAAAACAAGGGATCTGGTCCAATTTATCAAAAGCTAACATAGTCTTAGAAGACATATATCATAAATATAGAAACTATTCGAAGATTCTGCCAGTGTGCCCGCTCCGTTTGCACACTAGCACAATTGTTTGCCATTCCTCTCCCTAACTCGCATGTGACTATTTTCTCCTTGCCAGTATATATTTGACCATAGAACAGTGTTGTGTATTTCTGTGACCATTCTCCAAATTCTATTGATGGTGGGCGAATACGGATGCGGCTGAATATTAAAGCCCGCTTTCTCAGCTCCTTGAATCAGAGAAAGATATTCGTGAATAAGCGTCACTGAATGATAATAGCTTTCGATCTGTGCTCTAGCATCCTGTAAAGATGAGAGATAATCATGATGTGCAAGGACGGTGAGGTAGGCTTCAATAGTATTCAGTTTCGACTGAATGGGTTCTTTGTCTGTTGAAAGAACTCTGATGAGTCTAACCTCGGACATCAATAATTTAGCTGTCCTCTGGTCACTAAGTATTCCGGAGATTGAAGCTAGTGGTGAGGCCGCCATGAAATGAGTTTCTGTCGGGACACTTCGCCTCATCGAAGTACGGCATTTACTACTTATAGGTGTAGTCGGAACTTAAAATGCGCGATAGACTGGTGACTATACGTGTATATTACGCTTCTATTGTCGCCTATGCAGTAAATGCATCTAAAAAATTCATTGAAATCAAGATGGCGATGTAATATTGAGCTCCGCGAGAAGATGTTCCGAGAGAATGCAAAGCAATGTTCGCGCTCACAAGCAAAATATACGAGTCAGCGCATATGCTCCGAACACTCATGCACCGTAATGCAATTTTCGTATACGAATCGGAGAACACTATGGTATCGACGACGTCGAGATTCCAATCTGTCGTATCACACGCCATTATCGCATCGCGTACGATCCTGCGTCTATAAAGCAACGTGATTAAATTGGAATATTCGAAAATATTTGAGCCGTACTGTCTCGAGGACGACAGTCATGTCCGAGGCGTCGACTTCTGTCTCTCGTTCACTTTTTCTCGCACATTGCTCCCCCTCGCTTTCGGTTGCAATTGTCGAAAATGCATTATATCGTATTGTTGTGAGGTCCTCAACTCCTAACGTGTCTTCAGGGGACTCATTGACGTCGCGAAGATGGAAGAGCAGCCTGCTGCAGAGAATATTCTGTAAAGCGCCTTGGGTGCTGTAATTCAATGTCACACTTGAATTCTTGGATTTAGGAAGTAGAGAGGTAACTCGCATAAAGAGTAAGCTCCTTAGTTCCGGCTAGTGTGAAGTTCCATTGAGTCAAGACGTTCGTTCGTAACGATATATGTACCTTCAGAAGCTCAACCGCAAGGTTTGCACTGGTGATTGCTGTTGACAGAACAGTCAGAGATGATTAGCAACAGTCCTGATTCCCGCGTTGGGAGTACGTATGCTACTCACCCAGTGTGCAAGCAAAATAACCGATACCTAATTATCATAATAATAAACGACCGTGTTCAGTGTTTGAATCGCAGAGACTTCTTGGAAATACTTGATCGCATTCACCATCTTGTACCATGACCGCCAATATGCTACGTGTTTGGTCCCCTGCGGCCACCACTAGCGAATTTTAAAGTCTAAATAACGATTTATATGATACAATGCGGAAACATACATACTACTTTTCGTTTCTCTCGCGTGTTGGACTGATTTTATGAGTAAAAGCCCAATTGCCACTGTACAAAAACGGACAATTGAATCAGTGAAGAAACGTTAACAACACGAAATTAAAGATAGCGCGTACAGCTTTCGCAAATGATAAGACAAGCCAAGGCTATCCACAGCTTATCGCTCTGGAAAGGGATCAAGCAAGGTGCTGAAAAATCATATACTTCAAAAAAGACACTCATGACTGTTCATAATTTTTAACAGTTGAATGGATTTGACGAACGCTGTTCCTGTGCGTTTGTGAGATATACGGTCACTGCGTACAAAGACCCCGCGAATGCGCTTTAGAGATTTTCACGTGAGCAAGCAGTAGAAACCGGCATTTGGGGAGGGAAAACGCGCCGAAAAAACAACCACAAGAAGACCGAGAATGGCATTGCTTCCTCCCCAAACGGCGTACGTCCTTGTAAAGAGTACAACTGTCCAATATAGTAGTTAGATAGACGTAATGTAGCATACGATGGGATTAAGAACCCACCTACCGAAAGAATAAACTCGACATATACAAAGCCTTTGGTTTGAGGGAACCCAAGATCATTACGCTTTAGCAATTTTATAAAAGGTACATGCTTACTTGAAACTAAGCGCTCCCCGAGGACGCAACGCTGCCCATCATCTCTGAGAATGTTGTTTCAGATTAAATCATCTGCGTACTGTAGGATCCGTATCCTTGATACTAAAATGAACTGAAAGTTATGCAGAAGTATTTAGCACGTCACATTAATTGTCACGACGTAGATGCGCCTCTTACGAATAATGTGATAAATGCTTATGAACGGAAGATATCGAGAAAGGATTGCCAGAACCCCACCGAATGATAGTCGACGTCCCCAAAGATAATGAATCTGGGAAAAACCATCAAAGCCACGTTGTAAAATGAGCGTAGGAGACAAACCTCTGCATCTAGTTTGATGAAGTATTCATGAACCTACCCAAAGTGAAGCGATAACTAACAGTAGGGTACGATAGTGATGAAAAACATACCACGAGGCTGGGCGTCACGACTAGAAGACCCAAACTCGTTCAGAATATCTTTCAAGTGTGTGCTAAAATAAGACGGACTTGACATGTACTAGCGAAGAAAATAAAAGTCTGTCTTGAGCCTCGCATTCAAGTATGCAACGAGCATCGAAACACACCTGAAAAATATGAAGCGTACCCAAGATATTGTGTAGGAAATCCATTATTGAGCGAGAATACAAGACGGCATTGACGCCCTCTTAAGCATCCAGGAGCTACGGTAGCAATGCATCAGAGACACTGCCGAAATCCGAAAATGGCTTATGAAATCATCAGTGAGTATTCTTTGATGCGAAGTATCAAAGATGTACAGTTGAACAAATGTCCTAGAAGCTTTGGAAGTCGTCACGTTGGACGCATCTGAGAGTCGTTTGTAAAGAAGACAAGAGACAAAATGAAAAGGAACACGGAGAAGCTGATCCTCGAAAATCTTGTAACCGAATTCAATCGAAGTGTTTGATTTGGAAGTAGCATCACCATAGTATCAAACCCAGACTCACCTCTAGCCATTTATTTTTATTGCTCAAAGTAGTGTTGGAGTGAATCGGGATGGGTGCCTCGAGTCAACGTAACCAGAGTGGAACCTTGATCCAGCATATGAACGCCCATTATGGCATTGCGAATTACACAACTGTTATGTGAGCTTGTGAGCTTGGCGTGGAAGGAAGGCCGTCAAATCTTTGCTGAGGATCTCTTTGTCTCTTCGTGACATCAGTACATCTTTTGAGAGATTGATTCTTGGATACGATCGCTCTGAACTGAAGTTCAGACAAATGTGAACACAGCAAAGTTTGACGTACGTCATCGATCCAAAGAGTTGAATCCCGAAGAGTATGAAAATCGTAGGTCTACACGTGCATGCTCTTCGCGATTAGAAGCGACGGAGTACGACTGAATGGGATCCGAAGTCAAGAAAAACGCCGGGAAGAAAGAACATTTAGTTCACAAAACTACAATCAGATATTAGGCGATGACGACGTACCATTTACCGACTTTGGTTTCTGGCTTACCATTTCGACTTGAAGGCAACCATCAGTCCCCGTATCTTCCAATCATAACCAATGCAGATCACAACCGGCGCATATGTCCAGAATCAGATCTCGCCACTCCATCGCGCCGGATCCACTGAACTTGCACCGACTCAGAATTCGATTTTCGCGAAGAGGATTGACTCTAAAAGCCTTGACGGAATCTGGCGGCCCAGCTTCTCGTCCTCTGGGGCTCCGTTTTATTTAGATGATCCCAGAAGGATCGATCCGCACGACGACCGGAACCGGACATGAACGAGAAGCAACTTCCAGGTTAGCGCAAGCTTCTTCCTTCAACTAGCGCTTCTCAAAAGAAAGATGTATTGATCATCTTCGTTCGATGATTGACGCCGGAGATCCTCAATGGTGAGCGATGGGCTTGGCTAAAACGGAAATTGAATCCTGAAGGCTGACCTGACGAGCGTATGCCATACTACGGCGGCTTTGTCCATGAAAAAAATCATGCAGGCGGACTGAGGATTCCGTAGGCATTGCGAGTTTTACGAAGTAAGATCGCGTTCCTCTCCCGATTGAACGAAGGAGGCTTTCCACAGCATGTATCGATCGAGCAATAGGACAACCACCCGTGACTCGTTCACGCGAAGTATCAACCTATTGCTGACAGACTGAAAGCGAGAAGTTGGGTGCGAGATGGGGGTATTGTTTTCTTCCGTCGGGTGCGATATCGGAGGTGTAATAATGAAGTTTCCGACGTACGTGAAGTGAGGTCCGGACAGTTGCGATCGTCTTTATCGCGTCGAAGAGTCCGAGATTGAAGTTCCTGGTAATGCATTCGCAAATTGCCAGAGGAGAGAGAAATAGTGGATCCGTGCGAGTGAGTCGAGGTGTTTGATGGGAGAGCGCGTAATTTTCAAAGATACTTGTACGCGCTCGAATCCGCCCCTCAATCAACGAATTTCCGAGTGGAAGTGTGTCGCCGAGGTCGCTTCCCACGAAATATCGCGAAGCTGCCAGCCTCTGAACGTCTGACTAACTCGGAACGAAGAGGCTTGAAATTGACGTCGCGTTTTATTCGCCAAACGCCCGTTATCCAGCCCATTGCTTTCCTCGTCTGAGTTACGATGAGCACAATAGTCTAGCTGTGGAGGGCGAGGAAAGCTCATAAGGACAGAAAAGACGACGGGATTGAAGTTGAAAGTGGGACGAACCTCAAAATGCCGTCTTCGAGCGAATCGAACGACCTGGGCCGCCGCTTCACTGAATGAATCATTCGGTTTCTGACTGGTCTCACCAACCTCGCTGGCGAGACGGACAACAAAAATTGAAACCCCCATGCCCGCGATAACGATCAACTCGACCAGCCTGAGACGCAATTTTATTGTTACTGCAGGCGGTTGACGTTGAGGGAATACAAAGCTCGCATTCAGCATAACAGCTAGATCAACAAAGAGTAAATTAGCTCGTGTACCTCGCTCGAGAAAATGAAATGGCGTACGCACGCACCTGCGATTTGCATCTTAAAGCGGCGCCCAGACATCATATCCGGGAGGTCTCGTCCCCGTCTCGTCCCCAGCGTTCCCTCGTTCCACGTCTTCGTGATATCCTCCGCGATGATAAGACACGTTAGAAGCACATATGAGTCTACGTTCAAGCGCTGGCTGCTGTCTTCCTCCTTCTTGTTTCGAGGGCTTATAAGCAATCCGACCAGATACGTCAAGGAGGCAGGGCATCGTGCGACTACCCTTTTACGATGGTTGGTACCGGCAGTCGTATCCAGTATTGTTGACTTCCACCTCGCGAACGTCAAGATCATGCGAGAAGCGACGAGCAATTCCGGGGTAGAGGAGGGAGATGGAGATGGAGGAGGGCCAAGTGTGATTAAATTTCCGTATGGTGCTGGAACGTCGACATGATGAAGGGCTCAGAGGTCGGAAAGCGTGCCAGCTAACGACAGATGGCCGTACCCAAGAAAGGGATGCGCCAAGGACGGTCTGTGGAAGTAGTATAACCTCGCATAGCGTCGATTTGTGTCAGGCTATGAGAGCAAGTAGCCTGAAAGCTATAAAAATAAAGATTTAGTTCCAAATGAAGAAAAGGAAACGCTGTGACGCACTAAGAAACCTAAGCAGCCGTCAGCCCGCTAAGTAGATGAGGGCGAGGCTGACCGTACGCGTGCGCAAACGCCCCAGATATCCCTGACTTTCAAAGTGATTCGCGGTCGGTTTGAAGAGTTTTGAGTCTGCTGGATCGTTCAACACTTGTAAGGTGAATTGAAGATATGGTTGAAGTCGAGAGTTGATTCATATTTGAGGCTCGGTCTGCCAATGACTCTGAACGCCGCCAAACGGTATTTGAAGTTTTGGAGACTCACTCTCCAACGCAGCGGCCATCGCAGCAATAGATTCGCAGACGATTCTTCTTCCCAAGAAATACTACGAGTGCTGAATCGAGAGGATGGGGTCGACAGCGACTCGACGGGCAAACGGATGGTGGTGGTGAGACGACAAGAGGCTGGTCGCGTCCAGTTTCACACCGACGCATGAAAGCAGGCGCCTATTGTGGGAAAGCATCACGTGTACGGGCGCTTTCGCGTTGCCAGCCACGTCTCTTGGCCTCTGCTTTCAACCATGGTATCTTCCATCCTCCGCCGTCTCGACAATACTAGCCCGAATCTGGAGGCCTTTTGGTTGACCTTCAAATAGTCGGATAATGCTGGAGGAACAAGTTGTCCATGGAAACCACAACTTTTGCGAAACATTATCACTCAAAATCTAGATCGCCTTCGCATCGTGAATGGACTCGAAAGAGACTCGCCGTCAAAATTCCGATGTTATTTGAAGGTACGCCGCTAGAGCTTGCCGAAGGGGGAGCAGCGACTCATGTTCGTGTCGCGCTTTTCTTTCCTCGCCTAAAACTAATTTCTCGACTGTCTCGTCAGATGAGGCTTGGACGTTCATATGCATGATGCCAATAAAGACTCATTCATCGAACCGTGCCTTTCTACGAGAAGCAAGCGAGGACGAGTGAGTTGGGTACGAGTCTGTCGGGGAAGGATTGCATGCAGCAAGGCCCTGGGCGTATTGTGCGTAATCGTGTGCTACTCGAAGGAATCTGAACGACTTAACCCTCTATCGCCCGGTATTTCTGCGTCTGTTCAACGTCCGTCGGCACTGAAAATAGAATAACGCTTCAAGCTCCACGCTCTTATGAACAAAAGAACGAAGATCACTGGAGTTAACCGCAGGGATCATCATTCGGTGAAGGTGCGCCTTCATAGCTTTCATTGAATTCAGGTGATGAACGACAAGTCGTCATATAGTAAGCGTCAGTCGTACACTGGTGCGAGGCAACCTCGCGATGAGTTCCTTTCGAACAAAGATGCAGCATTTCAGGCAGAGACCCTCGAACCTGATTCAATATCACGGGTGGTTCCTATCATCCTCCAGGTGCCTGGCCTGCCTTTCGTTCCCTCACTTCGATTCGACAAAACCGCGCGTTTACTCTCTCGGAAATCCTGAGGCCGTCGCTAATCTGTCATGTTCAGTCCTACCAGTAAATAAATCTGAGTATAATGAGCGAAACGCTGATGGGCGACTGAGATCCATGAGCGAATGGCTAATGAGGGATATTAACTTTTTGACAGCGTTTCGCTGATGACTCAAATGTTCAGCGAACGCTGATGCAATGCAGTTGGGCTCCCGAGCGCGCTTGTGGGTGGGAAATGCAGCCATTTATGGAAATGTGGGTTCTGAAATCCGTTTTGGCTCAGAATTAGGGTTGGATAACAAACATCGGGGGTTGGAAATTTGCTGGCTCGGTTCTCTGGCCCATAATTAGGGTTCCAGCTTTTC
>KQ086170.1:0-40790 GCA_001020605.1 Schizopora paradoxa | reverse complement strand
ATGTCATCATACATGAGCCAGTCGAAATCGTCGATGCCGCCAAGCGTGACAAGGGAGTTTTGTTCGAGCTCGTGGATAAGAGGCGCGTTGTCGCGAAGTTGCTGAATAACTTTCAGTGTGTTCGCGGACACTAGCGAACAGTCAGACTCAGTCGGACTATCAACAGCGGTTGCTTCAATTCACCTTTCCAGTTCTTTCCTGCTAACGTGACAGTTGCCGCGGTCAGCGTTCCGACTCAGTCGGAAAGGCGGGCAGCACTCACCATGTATCGCGATGCCCTTCGCTATCTCCAAAAATTCCTTTACCGTCGCCTTTACTTCTTCAAGCCGCTCGTCGTCTCCCTTCTGGATTTTCATCTTAAGCCTCCTGGCATATTCCTTCGCCTTAACGTCGAACATCCTCGCCAACTCAGCCATCTCATTGCATGTCACAGAATCCTTCGCGAACTGAATCTGATTTCTAATGTCCTCGTACTCCTTGCAGTATCGGAGACGGAGCCCGAGCCACTTCCCACCCGCCTTGTCCAAGCGATTCCACGCTGTCGCGATCAAGGACGTGAGCATGAGCTGGTCATAAAATGGATAGATGTCTCCCATCTCGTCCTCGGACTTGTTCATGTCAAGGAAAAAAATCGAGAAATATGGCTTGAGGGCATTGGCTGCTGCTGCTACATTGGATTCTGTATGACATTCCTGTAATACAATGAGCACGCAAGAAAAACAGAAAGAACAAACTCACAGCGGCTAGTGGCCAGTGGTACATGGTACCTTGTTCCATCGGAAACTGCCAGGGCTTTCCATCGTAGTCATCCAAGAAATCGTCGAAAGTATTGTTGAAGCTGTTAGCACGGAAAAGCCCGCCAACGTATTTTCGAAGAGCAATAGCTTGTCCAATTCGATGAGAGAAGTCGCCGCGTCCGTCGAGAAGTGCTCCCTGCTCCTTCTCATTGGTTGTCTGGACGTCCTTGAGAAGTGCGATGATCATAGAGGCGGCGTAGGACCCGTGTTCCACGAGGCCATCGTAGCCTGCAACTGTTGTGGGATCCGCCGCGGTAGCAAAAGCGAGAAGTCCGTACGAAGGATACTTGTTGCTCCTTACTGATGTTTGGAAATGGTCTTGCCAGCTTTCGTAGACCCAGGGACCTGCGTGTCCGAGCTGCTTGATGGCAGCGAGCTCGGTGAGGACGAGCGTGGTCGCGATGCACAGTGGGGTCATTGTGAAACATTGTAATTGTTGTGAGTGTGTGGTTGTTGTGAAGGATATTATGTTGGGGGTCCAAATTGCGACATGAGCTCTTGATATAGGGCAATTTCTGCGGCAGCACTCAAGAACACGCCCTCTCCATGCACATCACCTCATGACGATGTCCATTCATTGAAATCTCGATTATTCAATGCCCTCTCCGTGCTCCGCGCCTCGCGACGACGGTGTTTGCTCAAATTTCTCGATATAGACAAGTCCTCGCCTTGAGAATAGATCACTACGGCAACATATGCCTGTGACGGCTAATGCATGTCACTTTACCTCCGGTCATCGAGATCTGCATGCTCCTTCCCGATGTGGTATAGTGAGATCGATCGGATCGACCATCAAAAGTTAAAGTCTTTACTCTATCGCTGCGCCAACTTTCCGACTTAGTCGGAATGTATGGGCGAAGAACAAACTTGAATTCAAATTGATTTCTCATTCTTATAGGCAGCCATTCTTCAGCTATTTATTCCGACTCAGTCGGAATTCCCAACGCCAACAGTGACTTACGTCAACTATGAACTTTCTGCTTCGTTGAAATGGCTATGGGCTGGTAACATAAATAAATACAAAGTCACTTCCGGCAAGGACAAGCTGTGTCTTCGAAGCATTTAACTGTGACGGTATGGACGTTCACCATTTGTCGAAAGCCGTGCTCAGAGTACGAAAGTCGTTCCGACTGAGTCGGACTGGCGCGCGTGGGTGGCGCTCGACGTGAACACGTGCTGCTCTCACGCACCGACAGTCCGACTCAGTCGGAACGCTCCGCATGCCTCAATCGAGTGCGCCTCGGGCCGTGCACCTTTCGCACAATGAATGTCCGACTTAGTCGGAAAGTTCCGCTCGCGTTCTGAGCTTGCCTACCTGCCTACGTGCCTGCTCTGCCCTGCCTGCCTGCCGCCTGCCTATCGCCTGCCTGCCGCGCTTGCGTTGCAAGGCGCTGGCAAACAGGCTGGCTGGCGGCGGCGGCGGGCAGGCAGCACGTAGGCAGGTAGGCTTCGGGTAGGCAGGCAGGCCATAGGCAGGCAGGCAGGCGGGATATTCACCCTAGCCCTAGGCAACTCAGGGCGGCGTCCCCACCCTATGGCGTCCTGTAACCCTTCACGACATCTTCATCCTCGTTCAACGTCTTTCGCGTCTTCGTTTCTTGACGGGAAGAGGAGAGCTTCAAGATGACGAAGGAGGAGACGGAGACGACGAGCTTGGAGGTTCAGACTTGGCGTACGGAGAAAGCGAGCCTCAGCGAAGTGAGTTGTCGTTCCTCCTCCCTTTCCTCTCGACATGGCTGAGCTGACGTTTTATCCTCAAGATTCTGCGTCCCACCTACCTTTCATTGCACCTAATCGCATCTTCATTTCGCCAAAATTGTCCTCGATCAGGAGTCTTGCTCGGTCAACGACATCTCCACGCGTCCCAACAAATCACGTCCATCCATCGGCGCTCTTGCTCCGCAACCATCTTCCTTCGTTTGTCGGGCCACGTCAATTCTTGTCACCGTCATGTTGGTCTGTCTCCGCTCGGCTCGTGGATGGCTGAGGTCGGGAAGGAGGGATGGTATGAGCCATGGGAGGAGGTTCTCGTCGATGAAGAGGTTGGATGACGAAACGTAGGAGTTTAGCTTCCCGAGCCATCGCGTCGCCGCTGACGCGACTGTGAAGCGCAGGTCGGGTGACGAAGGATGGGCCAGGGTGTTGAAGACCATAGAAGATGAAGAGAGGGGCGACGGCGTGGCACGGAGGGATGGATCTGGGTTTCAGGACGCAGGCAGACGAACTAATGGTGTGTACGCGAGTTGGTATTTCTCGATGAAGCTAACACGTCTCCCACTTTCAGGTTTGTATCTGAGGTCTTCGTCCCGCTCTACACGTTTCTATGCCCTCCCGGAACCTCCTCCTTTCACTCGGCGCTGGACCTGGATGCGACGCGACTAGATCTGTCGTATCACCAGAAATCATTCATCTTCCGTCTCTTCTTCTTCAGCTTCTTCCATACTCCTCGTTTCTTCAACGCCGGCGCGCTCCTTCTTCATTCGCTTCAACACCACCATTCACCGAAAGCGAAGACACGTCACGACCGCCATGACGCCCCTCCATCCGCTCGGCGTGTTGCTTCCTCACAAGGTGCTCACGCAAATCGTCATCTTCCCCTTCGGCGCAGGGCGATCGACGTTGACACAAGTGGTTTCGATATCGATTTGGAACTGGGCGAGAGACGGATGGGAATGTTGGTGCGTACATGTATGTGAATCGTCTTTCATTATTACTTGACCGAGGTGACGCCGCTCTCATTTCCAGGCTTCTGCCTTTTATCGGCTCTGTATCTTCGTCTTATTAATGACGAGAGGTCGCCGTCGTTGTTGTGGAACGCGGTTATGCCTTGCCGATGATCATGATGACGTTGATGCGTGGTCTTGGCACGACAACGGCGACAGCGACGACGATTTTGCTCCTCTACCATGACGATGGTCTGTCCTTCGTCGATTCGTCCTCCTCTTCTCTCTCTCTCCATGGAATACAATCAACCATCCATGTCAAGGTCGATGAAACAGCTCAGATTTCTCAAATGAGCCTGCAGGTAAGAGCTTGCTTCGTGTTTTCGTTGAGGGAGACGTTGTGCTGATGACGAACGCAGCTCGCTCGCTCGCTCGCCAGGGTCGGATATCTGCGTTCCGAGCGTCGACAGGTTCTATGGAGTCTTCATGAGTTATCAAAGTCGCATGGAAGACACCAGGCTGGTTGACGCTGGGCGACGAACTCCATCTGTCGTTCCTCTGACGTGGCTTCAGCTGCTTCGTGTCGTCGCGATCATCGTCGAGCGTCTTTCACGTCTTCGAGCGCTAGAGGTCTGTGGGAGGAGGAAGCTAGGTGCTGAGAGTTGAGATGGAGATGGAGGGAGACAAGCTTAGAGCGCAGAAGGAAGAGAGGACGGGAGGTGAGTTGTCGTCGTTCCTCCTTGTGACAAGAACTTAGCTGACGCTGTCCTCATTTGAAGGGTTCCGTCTTTCCTTCGTCCCCATTCCTAATCCACGAGTCAAGAGGAGTTCTCGTTCGAGCGAAGCAACGTCTCTCCTGCGTTGCAATGAATGACGACCATCCATCCTGCTACGGCCATTCATCCTATTTCACGCGATTCGTCCCTGGTTCGTCTAGTCCCATCACTTCGCTTTTCGACGCCATCCACTCGATTGATGTCGCTGCTCCATCTTCCTCTAGAGTCCACACCAGGATATCCATTCCGTTCACCTCTTTCCCACCTCTCATCGGCTCACCTTCACCCGCACGTTGCCCGTCATGCACACAGCGCTCCGACTCGTGCTCGTCACCTCTGAATCGGATCGGATCTTATGGACTCCGTGCGAGCTCATCAAGACGCTCGTCGATTCGGATGTCGTTTCTTGTTGTCAGTCGTTGGTGGAGGGCGGAGGAAGAGGAAATGTTGGCCACGGGAGGAGCCTCATGAGGTTGCTGGTCGGTGGAGAGGTTCAAGGAGGAGGGGAGGAGAGGGAGGAGTTTGGCTGAGTCTCGACTCGAAAGGTCGTCGTTGACGAACTTTGAAGTTGTAGGTCATGCGACGAGTGTGGGACGGGGACGGATAGATGGTTGAAGATGATGGCTGAAGATGAATGGAGAGGGATTCGACGACGGCGCGACAGGGAGTCGTTGATCTCGATCTGGGCTTGAAGAAGTACGCAAACGACCAACTTACGGTGCGTACGCGTACGCGAGGTTCTACTTTTCCTCATTCGAGCTGACAGACCGCTCACTTGCTAGACTCTCGCCTATCGGTGGTTCGCATTCTGGCGACACCTCCATCGTATCGTGTCCTCTCGCATCCTCCCAGTTGAACTCGGCGCTCGCTTTCCATATGACGCCTCTTCGAATCTCGTCCCATCCACCCCTCTTCTTTCCGCCTCTTTCGAGTCTTCGACGCAACGCGAACTCCCTTTCTTTCCTTCGACGTCGGCGCTGGTACGCTCATCGTCACCATCACTTCACACCAGGACGCCCTTCACTTCGTGCGGATTACCTCTCCAATCGCGCATCGTGGTAAGGCGTATGGATTCCGCCGTGCGTCAATGAGATCGACGTCGATGTGACTTTGGGATGTTAAGCGAGGACGACACAGCGAGAGAGGATGTGGAGAAGAGATCTGAGGATGGGAACGGCGTGACGACGGCGGAGGAAAGGCCGAAGAATCGCACGAAGATGGATGGAAATGTGTACGGTACTGGAGAGATAAGGATGGAATTGGAGACATTTGGAAGCGTATAATGCGTACGAGAGTCGCTCATCGGCTTTCAATTGAGCTGACGTGGATTCCGGATCCGGTTGCAGGTTTTTGATGGTTAGTCGTCGGGTCTCTCGCTCTCTCTATCCACACAACGTTGAGACTTCGTTTCTTCTATCCTTCATACCACGACGTCGTCATATCCATCCATCTGCTATTCGGCTTCGTCTCTCGCTCGCACCGTCTTCTCGACCAATGACTTCATTTGTTCGATTTACTTTCCGTCTCTCTCTTTCATTCCGTTTCATGTAGTCTATCTTCCTATCTATTCGCCTCCTCAACTACTATATCCTCTCCAATCCTCATTTCGGAACCTTCACCCGCTATCTCAAGCCGGATGGACGACCTTCTGAACTTCGGATATCAATCCAGCCGAGCTCGCGCTCCCTGGATATTGTTGTCGTTTCACAGGTACGCCGCCATGTCGCTCGAATGTACGTTATACGACTTCGCTTCCAAAGACAACTCGCAAAGAGACCTCGCTCATAATTTGCGTAGTGTCTAGAATATGGCGCGTCATCCGTCGTCGAGGCTATCCTCGCAGGCTTTTATGCTGGAGACCCAGGTCGGTCGGCTTCAACTCGAATTTACGTGACATATTACGGTGATTTGGTGGACAGGACGGAGGAGTGGCTCGCAGATGCGCGATACGTACAGAGGTAGTTGCTGGCACGATTCCGTGGGTCATTCACGTCGATTCCTTCATTAGATGTTTGCTCGTTCGAGTAGAGATATCAGAGCGAGCGAGGCATAGAGTTCAAATAGAAAGTTCATGAGACGAATGAAACTCGCATATCGTGAACGAGTCATCATGGTGCAAATTCGAACTGAAGGCTTTCGTACTTGCATCCAGGCTTATCCCCCGAACCTACGCCATTACTCGACGGCGTCGTCTATACAACCTGTTTGGATCAGATGGCGTCGGCTGGGAATATATTGTGAATCTCTTCGTCCCACTTTTCATCCCACATTCGAGGTCGCATTCGACGCAGCGTAAGGAAGATATGCATCAGCGTCGTCTAAAAAGAATATTATATACACATAGCGAATTTCTTGTATCGCCGTCAAGCGCTGGGACTGCATGCAATCTATCTGCTGCCTTCAGGTATGTCGAGAGGTCGTCGTGGGGGTCGTGAAACGTGGCTGATTGCCGAGTGCCAACGACGAACCGTGGCACGACTTTCAAGCATGCTTCTTACCTCCATCATGTCTTCATCCGTCTCGTCGTCTTTCGTTGAACTCCTTTGGCCAAGCAAGCTGCCTTTGGAAGAGGCCGGTAGAAAGGCATCATATATTGTTGAGATGGATAGGTTCCTCGGTGACGGCTTCACATCTGTACGTCGGCAAAGATTTTGCTTTGGCTGACAACTAACAGATCTTGCTCGCCCGTTTTCAGACTTTCGACGCCAACGTGAGTCGACTCAGCACGATCTGGAAATCTGGAAATTGCATACAAGACCCCGGTATAGCCATCTGTACATATGACGTCGTCCCGAGAATACATGGACATCGAGAAGCGTCGTCCGCCGTCCGCTATTCTTGTCGTCTTCTTGCGGTCCTCTTCTTCCAACAGCTGAGGTACGCCATTGTTCATTCTCTTCATTCACAACATATTCTAAGTTTATGTAAGCTTAACGCCCAACAAGGATGGTGATCAATGTGGAGACGACTTTGAACCGGGAAGGCTGAGGACGACGACTTCAAATGAGGGTGGAGATGCGTTCAGAGCTTGGAGATTGAGGTTCGGATTCGCCGTGGAGGTTGATTATGGTGCGTCTGCGAACTCTCTCCCCTAGAATGAGCTGACGTATATCCCAATTAAAAGCCGTATGGCGACAACATGCCTTTTCATTCGTTTCGCTAGTACCGCCTTCTGAAGGTGCATCCATCGTACGAGACACATATGCCGCCTTCCTTCGCATCAACGACGATAAGCTGATCATAGCAGCACGTTAGAAAGAGGAAGAATGGAGAGGGAGCTATACGTAGAGGGAGGTAAATTGGCGGCGGACTGACATCGCGGTGAGCACGCCAATAATTGTCATTTGATCGAGCTGACTCACCTTCTCGTCTACGTCTCTATCCTGCGACGGTTTTATCCAAACTCCTGATTCATCGACCTGTCCTTACCCTCTTCAATCCTGTTTCTCAGATCCCTCTTCATTATCCGTTTTATTGACCTTATCCTTCTCTCCTACAGTTTCGGCTTCGTGAACTTTCTGCGATCAATTCTTTCGTTCCAACATACCATCGACACATTCCTTCACACCAAAGTCACCGTCGCTCTCTTGGAGATTCTCAGGATCTTCGAGCTCGTTCCGGTGAAGGGGAGTTGATAACTCCGAAAACGTCGTGGAAGGGAGGGTTTGTGAATGTACAGAAAGCTGTCGATACATCTGTGAGTTAATTGCTTCTACTCATCGAAGCTTTCGGGTCTGACGTAGACTCTTCCATTTGATAGATATCTTGGACATTGCCAAACATTGTTTTGGACC
Organism: Schizopora paradoxa; assembly: GCA_001020605.1. Classification (NCBI taxonomy): domain Eukaryota; kingdom Fungi; phylum Basidiomycota; class Agaricomycetes; order Hymenochaetales; family Schizoporaceae; genus Schizopora; species Schizopora paradoxa. The sequence goes on along the minus strand of KQ086170.1, from coordinate 32,760 downwards.
GAAATGATTCGACGCCTTGGAATCATCATGGAATTCTTGGCGACGGTGACGGCTGATTCTTGAAGAACCCTCCAGGTCTCGGAGTAGAGCTACGTTGTGAGCGCGCAATGTTCGAAGGTATTACGTCGCATTGTTGCTCTTCCTCCTTCCGAGACTAATTCGAAAATTCAGAGACGTTGAGAGGAGACAATTACAGGACCTCGCCATGAGAAAGTTGGGGAGTGTGGTGAATATTCGCGAAGGAAATACGATAGCTCAGGAGCTTCAGTCTCTTGTTCGCAGGAGTGCTGTATTTGTCATTCGATTTATTTTAGTTCTCCGAAACTTACATTACTTATTTCTTCAGATCAAGAGAAAGAAAAGGTTTGATTGCCCAGCCTTCGGAATCCTTGCGCGTCTCATGTAATGCGAGAATCGATGGGAAAGGATTGGTCCAACAGATACAGTGAGCAAACTCGGGGATGCTTATCCTCGTCACTCTTTTCTTGACACCCAAGATGACAAGGCACGTTTCTCCGTGTTCTCTCATTCATATTGAGAGGGATCATAACGGCTCGGCACGATCTCCAATCTCTTGGCGAGTCGGTCGTGCCTTTTTTGACGTACGTAAATGATTAAAAGCATCTTGCCTTCTGATTTGAAGTCAAAATGACAGTGCGACTCTTTTACCTGAGATATCCTCTCACTAGCATGCGTCAAGAAACCCCTACTCATCAAGGGACATTGGTTCGTAATTTCGACGGACTTCTTCACATTCACTGATACATCTCAAGACTCGAACTTTGCACCTTCGAACGCGAAATCTGACGGATAAGTTCGCGGAGCTCGTCTTTTCATCGAGTTCATCTCACGAGAACTCGAGTTGTCTTGTGGTAAGAATATTTCATCCTGCGGGCGTAGAATTGAGCAAGAGCAGAAGCTGATTCTCTATGAAAGGTTCCACTCGCTGCCGCGTGAGTTTCAGGCACAAGTTGCGTCGTTCAGTACGTCAATTTTCAAGAGCCCCTCCGTTGGCGGTGGCCGCGTGCGTGTCGCGTGCCGGGTAGGTCGTTCGTGGACACGAGCTTGAATCTATCATGCCACTGTTCCATCGATAAAAAAGTTATATGACAATTAACTTGTATCTGCAGATGCGATCGAATCCTCGGGGTGAAGCAGCTTCGAAGCGTCTTCACCTAAGTTGAATCTCATTTCGATTCATGTTCCGAGGGCGAAGGCCACACAAACCTTCTGAAGATCAATCACCTTGGAGTTCCTCACGGTCCCGCACGTTGGTAGCTAGACCTTGCGATAGGTTGCGTGTTTGAAGGGAGGACGGTAATTCGCCGTATCCAAACTGTGCAAACAATCTCAGCGCTCTCTCTAGGGTATTCGCTGCTTCACATCTCTTCCGTCCATGAGGACGCACAAATTCCAATCCCGATATTCATAGTACGCACGAGCACCATAGGCTCCCCCGTATGGAAGGGTGCCGACCTTCAAATTTAGAAAGAGTCGTGAATCCGCGGCATCATATCTGTGAGTTTGACGAAGGGTCGATGGGCAGGGGACAATGAAGGTGTCGGAAAAACTGTCCTAGCGCGAGGTGATCGGATAGGATGGATTTTTGACCACCGAATCTCCAGGAGCTTGGCGCTCACGGAATATCTTCGTCGTGATAATATGGACGCAACTTAGGTGCGTCTCATACTCTAGGCTTTGCGTTGGCGACGATTAAAAGATAGCTTCTAGTAACAGATTGCTAACTATACGCTGAATCTACTTCAACCGCGAGAAATCCCGGCGGCGTCAAGCTCCGTAAAGCAACTCGTAGCGAGGTTCCCCGGTATGGTATCATTCGCAGAGAAGGCGCTTGTCCTCAGAAGGACGGTGTGGTTGTCCATGGGAGCAACGCGCCGTTTTGAAGATGACGAGGTAGAGTCGGCGGATTCGACAGATTTCTCTAGCCGTTCTTTCGTATTCCAGTAGGCAGTTCACATAAGGGTTATATTGTTCGTCATTCTCCCTATTATCTATTTGCGCGCTGAATTTCTACACAATCGACAGGAGGTATTGAGCCGCCGATACCCGGCCTATCTTTGAAGCCGCATCGCTAGAGGTCGAGACTGAGGGACTGACGAATCCTGAACGTAGAACCTGGCGACCGCGGCCAGACGGGGAAATTGAAGAGTTGGTCGGCAAGGAGGTGAGGGAAGGAGGCTTCGATCCCGACGAGCGAGCTGTCGGACGAAGACGTGAGTGAAACGCGAAGTCAGAATCAAACTATTGATGTGGAAGATGGCGCTTAGGAATTGTTCTCAAAGCGCGTATGAAGGCGCGATGAGATTTGGACTGATCTTCAGGTATGATTTCATCTAATACGCCAAGTAGATTGTTTCATTGTTTAGTGATGATCGACGTCTAAAGATTTAATGCGTAGATCACGATACAGAATTGAGTTGCGAAAATACTCTTTGACTACGCGCTAGGAGACAAATGGGTCGCGCCGGTACTCTGGACACTTCGGCGGAGTCATCACCACCCTAAGGCACAGATCAGATTTGAATACGAGGCGCGTGAGTTCATCCTTCAAGCATTCTCTGTGATTCTTCAAGAAATGATTTCTATGTAAGGAATTCCTTACAGAAACTCGACGACCTTGTGATTCCATGTTGAGAAAAAAATACGAATTAGTCTCTAGCTATGTGAACGGGGCCGTTAGGATCGAAATACGGTTTGTATCCGCGTTGTACATGGGGACAACGGGTATCAACTCTAATGTGCAAAAATTGGATGAGCGCTCTCATGGAGATCTCCAGCGTTCTGGATTGCAGGCTCGCTCGATCACACAGCGCGTGAGATGAAATCGAATGAGAGGGGCGGTCATAAGTTGCACTTCCCGCGAGCGATTTCGTGATGTCTGATCACACGCTGGGGTCGGAGCAATATGTCGTGAGGTTCTTTGCGAGGAGTTTATCGGTGAATGTTTACGTAGGTCTTCAATACACTTCGCGCTCATCGTGGAACCTGCATACTCACCCTACTGGAACCTGCGTCTGCGCTCGACGACCAACGTTGTATCGTCGGCGACACCGACGATCAGAGCATCAATGGAAGTTCAAAATCGTTGGTGACGCGGTGGGGAAAAGAAATTCGGGGTATTTTCCCTCACAGTGTTTGTTCTAAATTCGGTGAGTGTGCAAGTGTTATATCAGTCTCCCAGTGCAACAAATCGTGCATCTCACGAGCATGCGATCTAGGTGCTTCGCTCGTAGACGACTGACTGGTATTTTCGAGGGCCGCGGGGGGAAACCTAAATGTCCAGTTGAGGGTAGATTGCGGGTCCGGTGTTCGTACCGTAGTCTGAGTCGTAGGAGGCGTTGACCTCGTTTTATCTTCAGCAGGTATGAATTACGATTGTGTGTTTTATTCTATACAATAATGATAAGCAGATGTGGTTGACGAACTTTCGATACTCAGCTTCGGATTCGAAAGTGAGCCAATTTCTCTAATTTTGACCGACCTCGAGGAGAAGAGAGGAGATAAATGTATCTGCGTGCGGGGTGGCAGAATTTGAGGTTTCGTCATTCGAATTCAGACAGAGTTAACCTCTAAGTACAGTAGCTGCGTTATCGACAAGTGTCCAAGCGAGCCTGCAAGAGAAGCGATTGAGATCCAGAGTAGAGATAGATTTAGACCTATAAGAGGTTGATATTCATTAAATGTCTTCAAAGCTCTTAGACCTGCGAGAGGACAAAAATCATGGGTTTAACCTGAGGTCGTCGATGTTTGATCTGTAATCGTTAGTGCAATTCTCCGCTTCATTGCAGTCCGGGGAATCAGACTTGCGATTCATCCTGGTAAATATTCCTTTGTCGATCCGATCGGTTCGTGTAATTGAGCACACCCAGAGAAATACTTATTTGGAAGGCCTAATTGGACGACGAGTGTGACGGACAGCGTTGGCAAGAGGTTCTTTAAATGCTTAAAGATATTCAAAAGCTCGTCCGTCGAGCGAATGGAATGACCTGTGAGCTATAGGGGAATGCATTAAATGGAAAGCATTGATCTTCGAAAGAAATAGAGCTCACCAAAACGTCGATTGAATGGATTCGTCGTTGAACTGCGTACCTCCGCTGGAAATCGATCGACCAGGTCCTCGAAACCTCTCCTTTCTGAATTTTACTGACTCGATGCTACCGTGTTCAAACTCCATCCACTTGGAATAGACGACTCTCGCCAGCGCAGCGCTATTGAAGAAATGAAGTCAAACCGCTTGATTGAAGTTGAACGTTAGGTTGAATTCCTAAGCTGTTCTCGAAGGCTTGCAATCGTGCTGATCAGAGCAGCTGCCGTTATAAAGAAAATTTGTTGAGGGGCCATTGCGTTCAAAAGCTTGTGCTATCCGTGGTTGGTCGAGGTCGTCGTCATGGTCGGGGAGCAAGACGCGGGCAAGACGCGGACGACGCGTCGTCGTCGTGGCACGCCCTCCTCGTTGCTTTCTTCCACCACGACCACGACTTCGTCGACTTCTCATCTTTCGTTCACCCCATTCTTTCATACAGATATGCTATTGATTGCTAAGGACAAGATTCTTGGAGGAACTTCGCTTCGCAATGCCGCTGAAGTGGGAGTTTGCTCAGGATGACGTTCCCTGACGACGACGAACATCGCTGGTCCATCGGTTTGCAAAACGCGAAGGCGGCGAAGCATTTGCAACTCCACGCAGTACGACGACCTTGTGGTAGAATGGAAGATGCCAGGCCAACGACCTGTCCGTACCTCTCGCTGTCGCAAGGTAGGCTCGCAAACGCCTACGTCGACGCCGTCGTCATCGTCGCTCAAGAACCGAGGTATGGTGTACGTGAATCTCTTTCAAGCATTCAAATGCTCATTTCAATCTCAGAGGAACCTTGTGACGAACTCCTCGCGTTAAAGCACGCCGTTCTGCGCTCAAAAAGACTGACGACGATTTGGCCATGATGCTGGAAAGCTAAAGACGATTGTGGACGATGACGGATCTGAGTTCGGCTGGAGACATGAAGATGGGATGACGGTGTTCGGAGATGCTGGTGCGTACGAGAATCGTTGTAAACTGACTGAGCTGACGACGCTGCTCTGCTTTACAGCTTTCTGTCCTTCATCATGTCTCTTTCCCTCCCTCCTTCACGTCGAGAGCCTCTTTCCTGCTCCTCCATATAACACCTCATCTTCTTCACATTTATGCATCTACATTCATACACTATCTCTCGATCGCACGATCCTTAGCTCGTCCTCTACCCGTAGCTCGATTCATTCGATTCTCTTCCCATCGATGTACATTCCGTTTTCGTCCTTGTCTACGCCCCTCACCCTTTATTTACACTATCTATCCTGTGTCTTCCCTCCAAATCGTCAATCGCAAAATCGACACAACTGGACATCCTGATTTCCGAATCTGAGTTAATATTCGATGGATATCGACGTTTCACAGCTTGCCCAAAGGCCCGTCGAGCAAGTACGCTTTCCAATATTCTTCCGTCTTCGCGTCACTCATTACTCCCACTTGATAAGAACACGCTGAGCAACCCATTCACCTATCGTCACCTTGTGGAGCCTGAGACACAAGACGACCGACGTCGGCTCAAGTTGGAAGATAGGGGGAGTTGGACGAGAGGAGAGAGGGGTTGGCGATACGCGTACGGAGGGAGTTGACCACCGAGCGATTGCGTTGAGCATCAATTTGTAGGCATCCAAATTGCATGGTGCGTACATGTATTATAGTTCTCGTTATACGGCTGAACTGAGACGAGATATTAATCAGCTTCGACCGCCAACGCTTCATCTGGGGACAATCCACGCATCTCGCAATCATGCCCTTCGGTTCATTGACTCAACGGTTGGCAAAAATTGTTGCTTTCTCTCTCCTGGACTCGCTTTGGCGCTCCCGGCCATCCTCGAGATGGTCGAAGGAGCTATGCTCGGGTGCGGCTCAATCTGAGATTGCGCGTGGAAAGAGAAGACGGACAAGGAGATAATGATCATCATCGTTTCTGTAAGTTGTACATATCCTCTGCGCTCCATGTAGCAAAACTGGTCTGAGGGAATTCGGCAGTGAAATTAGTCGATTTTGTATCTAAATCAACGTAAAAGGCACTTTGTGCATCAGACGGATGCTTGGAAGTTGGTATCCGGTGAAAGAGACTTAAACTCGGCTGCGTACTTCATGATGGAGGTATGTCGCATTGTTGGTCGTACATTTCACCGAAGCGAAGTCGAAAATCACGTCCAGAAATTGTCTCGACGCTGAGACAGTCGAAGACGTACTTCGAGGAAGTAGGTCTCGTGAATCTAAGATTTGATGTCTTTTGCTTATGACCTTGGTCCACTGCAGTGTAAAATGTTATACATTCTTGACAGATCTATCCGAGGACTCCCGTTGATGTTGGGCGATGTTCACAAGGAATATTGGACCGATTTCGCGTCGGCACATGTGTGCCTTTTCGAAGCTCATAATTACACGTAATGGTGTCCTATCGTTAAATTTGAAGTTAAACTGACAGAGCGATTCTTTTGCCCAGCTCATCCTGCGTCCAGCATGCGTCAAGAAGGCATCCAGGGACATCGGTTCGTAATATCGGCGGGTTTCTTCACATATACCTTTCAAGAGATGGACGAGCGCCGAATCGATGCTAAGAGATCATGTAACTTGTCCTTTAATCGAGTTCATCTCACGAGAACTCAACGCGTCTCGCGGTACGTATATTGCATCCTGGAGGATCGAATGTAGAGGCTGATTCTCGATGAAAGGTTCCGCTCGCTGCCGCGTGAGGTCCAGGCACGAACTGTGCTGCTCACGGTAGAGCTCTTCGTCGACGTTGGTCGTGTGCGCTGCGCGTGCTTCGAATTTAATTGGCTGAGGTGAACACAATTCTACTCATATCCTTCATCGATTGGTGAAAATTGGACGAATGACTGGAATTTACAGCCGTCGTCTTATTCTCGGGGTGAAGCGGTTTCGAGGCGTCTTGCATGCGGTTCGATCTGTAGTCCGAGGGCGAAGATTGTACAAGATTTTTCACCATCGATCGCCTTGGAGTTCCTCGCAGTCCCGCACGTTGGTCGTTAGGCTCTGCTATAGGATAACTCTCGAGGAGGAACGGGTGGTTGCCGCGGTCAAGTATGTAATTCCAACGCAATCTGTCTTTGCACTCTCTCGGCACCCTCTTCAAGGTCATTCTTCGCTGTACGTCTCTTCCGTCCACGAGGGCGCACTAATCATAATCCCGATATTCATAGTACGCATGAGCGCCGTTGACTCTCCCGAACGGAAGGACAGTGAACTTCACTTTCGGAGAATCATGAAGCCGCGGCGACATATTCTTAAGTTCGACGAAAGGGTCGATGCTGCAGGGAACTATGAAGGTGTCGGAAAAACCGTCCTGGCGCGACCTGGTCCGAAAGGATGGATTTTTGACCACCGAAACTCCAGGAGATAGGCGTGCAAGAGATATACTCTTGATAATGGATTGGACGCAACTCAGTACTCATGTGCGATTCACACACTTAGCTTGCGTTGGTGAATGCATGTTAGCAAAGCGATAGGTCCTCGTCGTTGAACTCTGACGAATGAGAGAGGCGTCGATTTTGTTTTCTGCCGCGAGAGACTTCAGCGGCGCCAAGATTCTCAAAGCAAGTCGCAGCAAAGCTCACCGGTAGAAATTCATTCTGAGAGACGGGTGTGTGCAATTTAGGTGCATATCGTGTACCTTTGGGTTTTGTTAACAACAATTACTAGCGGCTTAATGGGAGCAGTGCAATAGGTACTTGTTTTTCAAATCTGACGAGTGAGATATAAACATAGTCTACTTCAGCCGCGATAAATCCCGGCGGCGTCAAGCTACGTGAAGCAACTCGTAGCAAAGCTCGCCCCCGGTATAGTTTCATTTGTAAAGATGGCGCTTGTCTTCAGAAGGACGGCGTGGTTTACCATGGGAGCAGCCTGTCATTCTGAGGACGACGAGGACGAATCGAGGACCCAACAGATTTCTCAAGCCGTCCCTTCTAACAGGACGTTCGCATCAGGGAAACGATGTTCGTCATTCTCTCTTCTCTCCCTCGCCGATTTGAGAATTGATTTTTACACGTTCGGCAGGATGTGTTGAGCCGCCAATACCCGGCCTATATTTGAAGCCGCCTCGCTAGAGGTCGAGACAGAGAGACTGGCGAATCCTGAACGGCGACCGCGGCCAGACGGGGTGATGGTAGAGTTTGTCGGCAGGGAGGTGAGGGAGGGAGGCTTCGATGCCGACGAGCGAGCTGTCGGACGAAGATGTGGGTGAAACTCGTTGTCAGGCTCGAGCTACTGATATCGAAGATGGCGCGCACGACTTTTCTCAGATGCCTTGCTCAAAATCTTCGAAAAGGCGCGATGAAAGTTCGAGTGATCTTCAGGTATGATTTCATCTAATACGCCAAGTAAACTGTTTCAATGCTTGATGACGATCGACATTCAGAAATATCAAGCGCAAATGTAAATCGCAACACAGGAAAAGACTCTTTGACTTCGCGCTAACTCTAGGAGACAAATGGGTCGCGCCGATACTTTGGGCACTTCGGCGGGGTCATCATCGCCCCAAGGCACAGAATACGCTGACAGATTTGAATACGAGGAGCAAGCGTGAGTTTATCTTCAGTCATACTTCTTGATTCTCTACGAAATCATTTCTCTTCTGGGGATTTCTTTCAGAACGTCGAAGATCCTGTGACGCTCCATTGAGAAACAAGATACAAATCCGTCTCGAGCTATGTGAACGGGGCCGTTAGGATTGGAATACGGTTTGTATCCGCGTTGTACATGGGGAGAGCGGGTATCAACTCTAATGTGCAAAAACTGGACGAGGGCTCTCATGGATCTCCAGTGTTCTGGAACGCAGGCGGGTGATCGAGCTCGATCATGCGGGTGCGAAAACACAGTACGAGAGGCCTAGGGGTGAGTAGTATGCGGTGACGGTCATAACTTGCACTTCCGGCGAGTGATTTGGTGAGTGACGCTCGCACGCTGGGGTCGGTGTAATATGTCGTGAAGTTCTCTGCGAGGATTTCACGGGGAATGCGAACTTCCCTCAATACAGTTCGCGCTCGCCGTGGAATTCGCAAACCCCGCCTCGTAGCTGCGCTCGTCGGCAAGCGTTGTTGCGGTCGTCGATCAGAGCGACTATAGAAGACTAAATTCAGCGAATTTTTGTCGTTGACGACGCGGTGGGGAAAAGAATCGGAGGCATTTTCCCCCGCACTGAGCGTGCTAAATTCGGCGAGTGTGTGAGTGATATATTCATCTCACAAGCACGTCATTCGAGTGCTTCGCTCTTATATGACTGGCTGAATTATCTTGGGAGCCGCGAGAAGAAACTTTAATGTACCGTTGAGGATAGATTACGGTGCCGGAGTTCGATCCGTAGTCAGTCTGGGGGAGGGAGAGAGTTTCGTTTCTATCTACAGCAGGTGTGTCTTACGATTATTCACTTTTGTTCTATCTGATTATGACAGACGGGTTCTTCCGCAGCGTTGGTAACAATATGTATCAGCTGATACCAATAGCAAAAAGGTACGACGACCAGTGATCAAGTTGAGTTTTTGTCGTTAATGTTTGACAGAGTGGCTGGAACACTGATCTTTGGAAGACAATATATCTTCTTACGTTCAGTTGATATTGGTTCTGCCGCGATGGTAATGCATGTCGCGATGGTTCTGCGAATGAGAGAGCTATTCCCCCTTAGGCGTAAGGGCGGGGATGCGGTTAAATGTCTAACCTCTCCCCAATCGACGCGCTACCGTCTCAGAGCTCTGAGAAATCAGCGTAGAAATTCGAGAGAAATAAGACTGGAATGGCTTTCGATTTCGTATTGAAGTAATTTGCTAGCTGGTAGATGATGCGATGCGTAGGTAGGGTTTTCAGCATTCTGTTGAATTTCTTCAACTGAATTACTCTACCGGTTTTCCACCTCTCTCTTTTCAAATGAGATTCTTCTTGATCAGATATTGAGGTACTGTGCTTGTCTTTAGCTGACGACAGTGATCGGGTACGATTTTTCAGCTTTTCGTTAACTATCGCGATCCATTCAAATGTTTTTTTTTTCGAAGGTCCCAATACCTTTCGTACCAGTATAAAGACTCGATTGAAATCAAATGAGGTAGATCCTTCGATCAGACATTGCAGCACTGTACTTGTTGTTAGCCAACGACTACGTCCAGGTACGTAAATGTGAATTTCCAGCTCTTTTGCCGACCCACTCTACTGGTTTTTCAACAGTCCTGAATATATTCTCTTACAAACGGACCGCAGTAACCGCACCCTCAAACGGCGCGCTGAACGGGGGGTAAACGCCCTCTTGGATCCGATCGGAGAAGATCTGTTGGCGCGAGGAGTTTTGGACTGTTCATCTCACGAATGGCCAACAATCTGCGCACAGAACGAGGCGCAACCGCGTGCGCATGCGGTCGTGCGTGGCGCTACCGTCCCAGAGCTCTGGAGAGCGGAGAACGATGGATGATGTCGTAAGTCGAGCCGCGGACACGCTGGAGAACGTGGGCGCATGGGGATGATTTGGTGAGGAAAAAAGGGGGGGCGACTTCGGGACGGGTCAGAAGACGTTGTTCGGAGGGTTGGGTCCTTGGAGTTGATCAAGGGATTGGATTGGATTCGATTACGCAGTGTGAGTGCGACCCGTTGTATTTTATTCCTTGAGGGTTGCGCCTCAAAGCTCATGTCGAGGCCCGGAAGAATGGAACACGATCGCGTTGTGAGTACGAAAGACGAAAAAAGAAGATATGTTCGTTCGTCGCTGGCGAGCCCCTGACGGCCAATTCACTGACGGCTCCTCATCTTCCAATTCAAAAGCAAGCCAAATTTCTGAATGTGGGCACTCGCTCACTGACCAACCAGGAATCGGCACCGCGTGGAAGTATGTGATCATGTATCATGCCGCATGCCGGAATTCAAACGACGAACGACAGGCTGCGGGAGAATAAGCACCAAAGGGAGTAAAGGACGCTGCGTCTCGCGTTCTTTGTTCCTGAGAGAGTATATGGGTGTGTGAGCTGTTTTGTTTGTTCGTTTGTTCGTGAGTTGTGAGGTGCTGATGCGATCCACACAGGAAGAACCGAGGCCTGGAGACGGACGGACGGACTCGTGAGTCGTGAGTGCGTCCGCGTTGGATTGGAGAATAGATAGCGGGGTGGGGAGGGAGTTTTTTTCCTGCGCTGAGCTGGGGGTAGGGAAGTCTAAACGAGCCTTATTTCTCAAAGACGGTGATGAAGTTCTCAAGTCGTGATTCTTTTCGATTCAGTATACAAATGAGCGCTGCCTGCGATTCGCAACACTCTTTCTCTTTCTGCTGTCGTCTCATCGCCCCCCTTCCCGTCTGTCATCATTTGGAGCTCCCTCCCTCCCTCTTCGCCGTTCCCGCCTCTCGTAACTTGAACCTCATTTACTCTCTGCGACTTCGTTCGTCATAACTCGCCTCGCCCAGCATGCTCTGGCTCCCAAAGGCGCGGTATAGCAGCCACGTTCGGGCCGCGCCGTACCCGGTGCCGTGCCGCGAGATTCTCCCAGGCGCAGGCGCAGCGGACCATGTTGCTGAATCACCACCACCAGGCTTCCACCACCACCGTGCTCGTCGTCGCTCCCATCTCCACGCTATCTCGAGGCTTGAAGGCTCTTGTCTTTACGACAGCAAGATGAGCTCGCCGATGATGGACAACGACGAAGGAGGGTTGGGGACGCCGACGACGGAGACGAAGCCAACTTCTGTGCCAGTCGTGTCATCTGCGCCGCCGAAGGAGAGGCGGTTCAAGCTCAGTCGGTGCGTTGTAGAGCTTTCTTGCAGATTTTCGAGCTCTGACATGATGATTATCGTTTGGATTGTAGGGCCTGTGATCGATGCAGGTGAGAGCTGTCGTGATGTCGATGTGAATTGGACTCACGAACGCACGTTAGACGGCGTCGTATTAAGTGCGACGAAGGTCATCCATGCCAGTCATGTCTGACCGCCAACTCGCCATGTACGTTCGAGGAACCTGGAAAGAGGACGCACCCGCACAAATCAAAGTGAGTTTCGGATCTCCTTCATTTCTGACCAAATTTATTGAGATTTATTCTATCAGACGAGCTACGACGCTCGAAGATCGCATCCACCATCTCGAATCTCTCATCCAAACGATCCCATTCAACATCTTCGCCGCTCAGACGAACCAGCCATTCTCTCCTGGCGGCGAGCCAAGCAGCCCGCATGCCACCTTCGCCTCGACCTCCCACTCCTTTCCCTTGGGCGTCCCACCGCCATCGCTCTCCATCTTTCCTCTCATGGGCCCTTCTGCGCACTTCCCTTCTTCCTCCGACGACCCCACGAAGAGCGCGGAACAACAACAACTCAAGATCGGGTTATCATCCTCGTCTTCGTCGCACTTCATCAACGGCCAGCTCGCCGACGAGACAGCTCGCATGTCCGTCTCGCCGTCCTATCTCTACCTCGACGACGAGGGCTACACGCGCTGGCAGGGGGAGACGTCCGGGCTACCTCTACTCGACTTTCTTGTGGAGAGGGAGCTGCCCCCGCCGTCTGCCAGGACACCGCGCGACCAGAGTCCTGCGAAGGAGAGCTGGTCCCGCAAGAGCGAGGGCGTAACCACGGGTGACTGGTTCCCGGACCGCCAACCACGGCGCATAAACGTTAATCCCGAAACGATCTGGAAGTTGATCACATCCGTTATAGCACCAGACCTCATGGACAGGTAAGTGTAGAGTGGCGCCCTTTCATTCATTCATTTCAGACCTGATTTCTGATTCGTTCGCTCCCGAAGCTTGGTGCAATGCTTTCTGTCGACATCATACTATCTCATGCCCTTTCTTCACGTCCCAACGTTTCTATCGGTGAGAGTTCAATTTACACATCGAATGAAGTTTGGATATTCATATTTGGCGGCTTTCGGTTACAGGACTACGGTAACCCGCTCAAATGGGGAGAGCCAGGCTTCGCTTCATTCATTGTAGCTATCTGCTGCCTCTCCTCTCGCCACATTGACGATCCTCGAGTACGCGCGGACCCTTCGGATGGATTCTCAGCTGGAGTGCAATGGTTCGAACTCTTCGCGAAGCTCCGGACGCTGCCCAACGCAGACCGACCCACCCTCTACACCGTCCAATCCGTCTTCGTAGCCGCCGTCTATGCGATCGGTCTGGGGAAGCTTTCGCGAGGATTCGCACTCATGGCAGAGGCCGTCACAGTCTCCGTCGACGCAGGCCTTCACCGTTCAGCAGAGGCCTACGACTGCTTCGACCCCATCGAGGAGGAGGTGCGGAAGCGCACGTTCTGGTGTGTGTATATGTGGGACAAGCAGGCGTCGTCGGTCTTTGGGCGACCTGCGATGATACGCCTCCGGGACTGCGACGTGGGCGAGCCTGCGCTTGTGGATGACGAGTATATCACGAATGAGGGTGTTGGGCCTCAGCCGCCCGGGATCGAGAGTCGGTTGGGAGCGTTCGTGGCGACGATGCGGATCTTCGTCATACTGGAGTCGGTGCTCGACTGTCCTCTCCCTCGAGGGCCCACAGCATCCCCTTTCCTCGCCCGCGCATCCTCGATGCTCTCAACCCGCCTAGGCCGCAAAGCTCTCCGCGAAGAAGAAGTCCTCCTCGACGAGCTCGTGCGCTCCCTCCCAGCCTACTGGGCGCACACCGCAGAGACGATGGCCAGCGACAACGTCATCCGCGTCACGCAGTCCGAGCGGATTCACTGCCTCGAGCAGTTCGTGAGGATGCTCGTTCAGCGGCATCGGTTCTCTGAGCTCGTTGCTGAACGGACGTTGGGCGCGGCTGGGGAGGGCGAGGGCGAGCAGACGGAGGCGGAAAGGGAGGCGATGATGGCGTGTCATGCGTGTGCGATACAGCTCGTGCATTCGCATATGCAGGTTGCGAAGAAGGGGTTGATGACTTACTGTGCGTTTCGACTCATACTTCCTTTCTTGTCTTTACTGACGATCCGGTGATTTATCTATCATACTAGACGGCGTCCATGTCATTCACCAGTTGGCGCAAGCCGGACGGACGCTTATCGCCGTCCTCCTGAACTGCAAGACGGAAGACTTGCAGCCGCTCGTCCCACCCTCGCTAGAGGCCCTACGTTCGTGCGTAGGCTTACTTCGGCGGTTCAGCGGGAGATATATCTGTGGGCTGCGTTCTGGGGAGCTCATTGAGGAGTTCTGTCGTCGTAAGTACTTCATAGAAATTGTTTGATTCAGGAGGTTGATTATCGTTCGTTTTAAGTAACATGTATACCACTCGAATCGCCTGGGCAGACGCGGATCGAGCAGACTCAGTCGCACCCTCCTTGGATTCGGCCTGTTCGGAAGAAGACGCCGTCTCTTGCTACGAAGGATAGGCGTGCAGGCGGGTCTGATCACGGGAGCCCTGAAGGTGAGTTTTTCGAATATTCGGCGTTCTAGCAAAGTACCACTTCATCTTCATGCTAACTTCAACGACGTCTTTCTTTTCTTCAGCATCGAACGACAGCCCAACGATGCACTCCCTCTCGCCGACGACAAGTCCAGATCCCAACTCCATCCTCCACCCTCCCTTCCCTCTCGACACCCCTCCAACCTCCATGGGTCTCGGACTCGGCGAAATCATCGGCGTCGGCGGCGGTGGAGGCGGGGGGCTTGACATGACGACGCCAGACCTCCAGGGCGGCTCAGTCGTTGCTGCGATGTCGCCTGGCGCGTTGATGTCGATGCTGAACGACGGCTCGTTTGATATGAATGCGCTCTTTCAGGGGGAGCAACTTGGTGGTGGGCTGAGTCCGGGGCCGGGTTTGGGTCCGGTGCAGCCGCCGTCTTCGCACCGACTGAGTCCGTCACCGAATGGTGGTGGTGGTGGGTTCGCAACCACCAATGGGATGATTGGGATTACTACGCACTCTCCTTGACCTGATGCTTTCTTTTTTTGTTGTATTTATCTATCAAATTTTTGGTGTATTGTTATGAGCTGAAAGGAAAAGAAAACGAAAGAATGTAGCCAGTTATCGTGGACGCGAGTCCCTTTTCATCTTCAACTTGATTCGGGATTCGGGATTCGGGATTTGGGATTCGTGATCTGGTCTTTTATTCCTTCTTCCTGAATTTGAGCCATAAGATGCAAGTTCTTCCCAAGCGAGATGTTTCCGTTGTCGCAGGGGAGTCGAGAATAGCGAAGGGTTGACTAATGCGATACATATGAGGTGAAAAGGAGTACATGGACGTCGGCGACTGTTGTGGTACGCTTCCTGGGCTTCGTTTGGTATGTGGCTTTCCACAAAGTAACTTCTTATGTATTTCTTCAGTCTGATTTTCTGTTCGTGGCCAGGTATAATTCAAACTAATCGAGCGTCTTTTACTGGCGAAACATGAAGCTTTGCATCCACGGAGACGTTTCGATGAATCGATCGCAAGGTTAGTATCATCCCTTCAACCCTTAGCATGACGTACATGTATACTTACAAATTAGCTATCTCTCTTTGTCAGACGGGAACTTTGAGGTTGACAAGTCGGAAGCGATTCTATGACAGGCTCGAGGTTCGTCGGAGCTTTTCGAGGGTAAGCTTAGGACTCACTTACGCATATACACGACTGAACTGACAAGTTGACGTGACGCAGATATTTACACCATACATGTATAGCTATAGCTACATACTAACCCTACGCAGGACGAGTCTCGTCTTGGTTTTACTCTAATGCCGATTATAGGTGAGGCCTGTGAGGTACCGAATGTTTTGCTGGCGTCAAATATTATTTTGACAAATGTCTTCCAGTCAACGGAATCCGGATTCCGGACCCGTGTCGACGTCTATGAATGGACGACGGCGAACGTTCAAGTTCTACGTCTTGATCGCCCATCGTTTCGGCAATGCAGGAGCAGGAAGTAAGATATCAGCAATAGGACCGCTCGTGCTATGCTCATCTCGATCGAAGACGTCGACGCCTAGGTTTCGATTCGTGCATTTGACTAATACCTCGAAAGGCTTTCTCGAGTACGTCCGTTCTTCATGATCATTTCATCTACACACCCCTATTTTCTAACTATATATTTTAGACGTCACTGAGAAAGGAACGGGGAGTTCGTGAGATCCATTCCTTCGTTTTCGTCCTCCTAGGCACTTCCTATCTCACACTCTGCGTTCTGTCTTTTTTCATCCAGAATGTTTTTATAGTGTTTTATTCTGGTGTTGAAGGTACCCTCGTGCTCCCGACTCGGGTGAAACATGTGTCAGAATTGTAGAGATAGAATGATTGCGGAGCTCGTAGCTCGAGGTATCGTTATTATAAGTTCGACATTTTCAAACTTGATGCTCATCATTTCGAACAGTTGCAACGTCGAATGACATTCGCGCTCTAAACATGTCTGTAGCTACGAGGCAGCTTTTCGGCCGACATTCACGCCGTGTGGTACATGTACGTAACTTTCTGCCGTTTCACTAAAAGAGATGGTAAATGTCGTGTTCTGATCACATATCCTGGTAAGTTCTCAGCGTCTTTGGTTGCTGTCACTCACTGAGGACCGCCCTTATCCGCATCTACTCTTCGAACAAATACAGAAACTTTCAGTGAGCCGCATCTCAGCAGTTCTGTTGCTCTTGATAGATACGCCGCATCATACACGAGGATACGGTGGATAAAATATCGAGGTGGCTGATTCGAGCTTCCGCTAGCTGGTCGTCGAATCGATGTCTATCAAACGGTAACATTTGCCTCGAATTACATACCTCGACGCACGTTCATGGTGCCTAGCTAACTTTGAATTGATTCAGGATCCTAAGCGGTGAAAGAGGCAATCCCGACCGTACCTTTCGGAAGAATCAATGACGTACGATGCGTATGGTGCCTTCGTAGTTCTTCCGCTACGGCAAGCTAAATCTCTGGTGGATACCTATCTGTATAAGCTCAAGACATTGTATAGGTCACATTGGGGCTTATTTTCTCAAACTGGTTTCGCGGTGCGCTTGCTAGCAGTCCCTCGGAGCCTCAGGCGGCAAGCTCTGGTTATTCGCGAGGTAAGCTTTCAGCGTATCTCGATGCATACCACAGCCTTCATTTGCAGCGACTTTTGAATACTTATAGAATCTGAGAAATCGAGTCGTAGTAAAATACGCTCCCGATATAGTTTCACTCGTAGAGAAGGCGCTCGTCCTCAGAAGGATGGCGTGGTTGTCTATGGGAGCAACGCGCCGTTTTGAAGATGGCGAGGAAGAGTCGGCGGATTCGACAGATTTCTCAAGCCTTCCCTTCTCGTAGGTCGCATCATTTTTTGTTCTCTCCCTCGCCGACTTAAAGAGCTGATTTTTACACGATCGACAAAGTTACTGAGCCGCCTACACCCGTGCTCTCGTTCGTGACTAGTCGGAGGAAAAGATCTGGCGGCATCGTCTTCGGCTGAGAAGTGAGTGAGAGCCGACGCGCGAGCATATCAAATAAGGAGAAGCGCTGATAAGGATAAGCAATGGAGCAAAGGCTCTATGATCAGTGAACGGTGGAGCTGAGTTTTTGTTCGACAGAGGCTAGAACATTGATCGAACGAAGATAATCTCCATACGTTCCGTCGGAATCAGTTCTACCGGAATGGCGAGGCACGTCGCGATCATATTGAGACTCAACGAGCTATTCTCCCTTTGACGGAAGCGAAGGGATAAATTATTCGAAAATTGAATGTCTGACCTTTCTGCGTGGACGTTCCATTATAATATAGTCGACGTCTTTCGTCAAAACTTCAACTGTAGGCCGGAGGCAACGCATATTATAGGACTCTCGCGTCAGATGCAGTTTTTACTACAAAAATGTACTCGATATTTACACATGATGATGAACGTCTGACGACCACGTGTGGCTGCTTCAACACCCGCACTTTGACTAGAGCACATGTAGCGATCGCAGTATTATGGAGCATTTTGGATACCCTGAAGAACATTGGGTATTTATGCTCGTGAGATTCTCCTTTATTTCCTCTACAAATGCAGATCGCGCTACGTCGGTTCCTGCTCGCGTTTCGTTGGGACGAATTGCCGACGAACGAGATCGCCATGTGTGACTGCCAAACTCAGTAAACGGCTCCGTAGTTTTGAATGTTTAGACCCTGAAAACGTCCCATGGCAAAATTCTTTCCAAGTCTTCTCGAATTCCGAGTATGCGCGATCATTGTTCACGGATGTTTGTCCTACGTGACTTTCAGAGAATAAGTCTTGGTTACGAACTTCCCCAGAGTTTGACTAGCTCACCTCTGCAAGCAGTAATGTAATTTGAAAACTTCGATCCATATCACCTGCTGAGACGCATCCTCTGAGACTTCGTCGGATTTCCTGTCATCTAGAAAGCGCACTGATTCCCACATTCCTATGACGAATTTCATCGCAAGCCAAGGTACGCCGCGCATGTTGATAGCAGGGCGCGACAATCGATTCCGGCGACGCACCCTCGGCAATGTTGTTGAACCATTATTGGACAACGCGAATTCGTACCGTTTTAGGAGAGTCGTTGCGAAGTTGAAGAGGATGGGATCTTTGAAACCATTTTGTTTGATATATTCCTCTAGTCCTGAATAATTTTGTAGGTAAGTAAATGCTCTGGTATGCGCTGAAGGAGTTAAGCATGTCAACTTTCCTCCGCCGCTCCAAAACCTGTCCATGAATTCGATCGCGAGCATCGAATCAGGTACGCTCCTTTTTTATATCGAATTAAGATAATGGCTTTGCGCGTGTTGATATTATGATACATACCTGCAGCTTCGAAGTACACCGATAAAATGCGAGAAGTGTAATATGCGGTCCGTATCTTCTATTCGGCATTCAAGATTTGAAATCGAATCCATAATTGGTGAGTCAGGCGAGAGGCATATCGAAACCAGTTGATAATGATACAGCCATAAAGAGCTGTAGTCCACACCAGGTCTTTTCCACGAAAAAGTAAGAAGACCGGGAGTCTCGCCCCGCTTTTTACGGTGATTATTGATGGCAGACCGGAGTGGCGGATAGAGAATTGCGTTATAGACGATCCTTCGGAAAGCCATTAGCTGAATTATGAGATTCGTAGAGCTATAACAATTGTTTATTTCAGCAATCATTCGAAAGTGAAGTCGCCTGTCAGCGACATACCTGGCATATTCCAAGAGTGTTTTGCAGACTCGTTCCCTTGACTTTTCGTCCGTGTCTTCGTAAATAAACAGAGATGATGGGCCGGTTCTTTGAAGACTCGTCTCGGCTCTCGCATAGCGTCCCAAGCCTGCTCTATACGCCATCGTTCCAAGTTGTCTTTCGAGAGATGAACCTGCGCTCGATAGCGCGTTTCCAATGATGCGACCTGGGCCTGTGAGGTTCGACACGGTGTAGTTTGTCGACCAAGTAGACGCGTAGGAGTATTCTTCGCTCTGAGATAGCCACTGGACTTCTCGTGGGAGGAGCGGAGAAACGCTACTAGTATAAGGACTTGCGCCGCTATCCGTAACGACTTGAGATTCAGTTCGGACGTCGATTCTGATTGGTGCATGATCTGTTTGCGTTTTGCTTGAGATTGTGTTGCGGCGCATCTTGAGGGCGTTGCTGGGTGACGGGTGGTGAGAGAAGTGGAAAGAAGTGTTTTGTCGTATCGTTGTCGTCGAAGCTGTACAGAGGTTAAGAATAGCGAATGTGACTCCGCAGTTACCGCGAGGAATATACCTGTACTCGGGAGCTGTGCAAAACCTTGCCTTGTACATTTACGACGCCGATCTCTGGCTTTCAGAGGTCAGATACCATACCCAACGAAAACTTCGGAGGAAATGTTTTCTCTTTTCACGAGTTCTGCAATTCAAACGTTTCATGTTTGCGACCTGAAGATATATACAGCGTCGTATGAGGGAGGCCTGCTTGCGACGATGAGTGTGCTAACGAGTAAGAAAACTTTATGCGTATGCACGCCTTGTAATAATTTTGTGTCTTGGGCCTGACGATCGGGAACTTGACGACTTGACGACTCGGTGACATGAACTTGAAACAGGACTCGAAACGCGTTGCATGTTCCGACAATTTCCGGTGTCAACGTTCCTGGAGAATACGGTAATTTCTAGCACCATCGAATAAGATTCGTGCTTGTGCATATAAAACATCGGTGGCGATCTTGAATTCGGTTTTTTTGAAATATAGTTCTAGGATCAGCCAACCTGGGATCTACGAGGGTAGGTCAAACGGTCTGTAAGAAGGGAAGTCAACAATCGTAAACCTCTTACGTTCTCAATGATCGGAAGAAAGCTCGACGGTATGCTAGTATATATTGCTCAATGGTTTGGAAGTGGGGTGTATCGGAAGCCCTCTCATCTATGATTGGTCGAATTCGAATTCGAGCATCGTCATTGAGCAGCATCGCCCTTCTCAGCAGAGAATTTGTGACGCTCACCACCTTGAAGTTCGATTGGCGATGTGTTTCGTTTGGCTCATCGGCCTCATCTACAAGAGAAAGATTCACTTGGATCTTCTATGGGATGGTCCTCGGGAAAAGGCGGCGATGGCTGTTGAAAGGAAGGTACTGCGACAACGACGAGAATCACCGTGAGAATCTAAATCCCACGCTTTCCATTGCAGTGATTGCACGCTTCCTCCTCGTCATCGAGCCATCTCGTTCAAAGTTGTTGGCTGCGACGATTCGACGAAGCAAGACCGCTTTCGACATCTTCAAATTGCAACTACTTCACGAATCTGCCAAAGAACTCCAATTATTGGACGCGATCGTCTCCTTGATTTCGAAGTTCGAACCTCAAGGTCGCGTCGATGACAGCAACTTGAACGCCAACAAGCCGTGGTCACCGCAGAGGGTTAGTGAGCGAGAATGAGCTTCCAAGGCTCGTGGTTTGGAGAGAGGTCGATGAAAGGTCTGGAGAGGTCGATGAGAGTCATCGTGAGGTGCGTGCTTCGAATTCATGGCTGCTTGGCTTGACCGTCCTCATCGTTATCCGGTGACTTCTAGATTTGCGCCTCTCAGCAAGCAAGGAACGTCGATTGGTCTCTCAATTTCTCAGAGAAGACGCGATCTATGAGCTCATATACGAACTTGAATCGACTTGATGGCCCAGTTCGGCCCATCGACTTGGGCGGTCCATCGACGGACGCTGTTCTTCAAATTCGACGTGGCCCATCACCTCTCATCCAGGCGGCAGTTCAGCTTGACTTCGACCATAGCGGTCCTCGTTCTCGCATAAATTGTCATGACGAGGAGCTCGTAAGGTTGGCGAAGGCGAACTCGTCGAAAGGACTTGGAAGCCTGGTTAGCGGGACGTCTGTAGCGGAAGTCTGAGGTGCGTGCTCGGTCTCTCATCCTGCGATCATCTGGTTGAAATATCTCTTATAGAGCCGGACTCTCATTCTCATACTGCTTCGATGGCCTCGGTTGTGCTCGTGGTAGAGGATGGCTTCGACAAGCGATGTCGATGGCTGCGATCGGGCGCCGGGCGGGAGGGGCGAAGGAAGGGTTGCTCGAGCTAGCTCACGTTTTGGGGAGATGGGACTGAGACCGAGGACGAATCTTATCTGGGTGTGCGGTGGATGATTGGAAGTGCGCTCATGCAATCCTTCGTTCGACCCGTAGGGACATTATAGTCGTCTTCAACTGAGATGTCGACGTACCTGGTGCGTAATTGCGTTTCATGTTGATCCATTCCTAGTATCCCGTCCAGGTTCAGCGTTGATCCCTGATGACATTTCGTCGTGATGTCGTCGATTAGCGGCGCGGAAACTTGAATCTGTCTTCGACTTTATTGTGGACGCGGAGAGATGGCGAGGCGTATCTATGATGATCGTCTCGATAGACAAGTGCGGACGAGTGAGGCGTCGGGAAGATACGGTGGATAGTTATCCAAGGGGGAGGATTATTCTGTGAGTTCATTCTTCGTCCCTTCCCGCCTGAATATATCTGATCGCGGCTGTTTCAGAACGACGTTGAAGGAGGCGTCGAAAGATGACCTGCGACAGGAAGATGGGCTGGTTGCTCAATATTCCTTCATTCTGACCCGTTGAAGCATATGATTTCCGAGGCCATTCTGGCTGTCAATGCCGGTGATTTGCTCGTCATTCTCCGTTGACCCTTCGTACTCAAACACATGTAATTAGGACACCAAATAATCTCACGTTGGTCGTAATAGCCTTTCGGGCGTCAAGCACATCGCGAGGCGGCTTCAGACGGAGCTCTGAAAGCCGACAGGCGAGCCCGACGGCGCCGACTTTCAAGCGTACGCCGTCGTCTGCATTATTGACGCGCTATGAAGGCTGTCGGCTGTCGGTCTCGTACGCCAACGGCGATGGCTATTTATACGAATAACGCGAGAAAGCTTCGACCTCCTCCCTTGGTACGGAGGAATGGAGGACATACTAGTACTGGTGGGACTTTATCGTCTTTTCGCCGCGAATTCGAAGGAAGAATGGTTTTGCCGTCGGCGCCTGCAGGACTCGGACTCGCGGCAGATGTGGATGGCGAGCGGCGTTAAGCATCTTAGAAGTTGCGCGTACGCTGAGTTTGACATGCGAGTCATCTGGGACGTGGAGGAGCGATATGCGTACGTGGTACGATTATTTATTTATTTCTACCATTTCGACGACATTAATAAATCAGTTTAGCAGGTCTTCATTTTGATATATATCTATGTCTATGTCTTCGGAATGCGTTGCACTTCAAGCTTCAAGGTCGAGATGCGCGGAGCTTGGTTTTTGGGATGGCGTGCGTCGTTCCAATACCTACAGTATCCAATCTTTTCGACGATATTGATGAATCCCGCAGGTCTTTCCATTATGATTTATTCGATCCTTGGTTTCGCACTGCGCTTCTACGTCTATGATGGAGTTGCGAAGTCGAGATGCGCGGAGTTTGCTGTCTGCTATCATGACTCAGAGTTTGGGAGAAATCTCATGCGAGAAGAACCTACCCGACTCGGCGAAGATCCAAAAATACACCCAGTGTACTTCGGAAGTAAATTTACGACTCGAAGATGCGAAGTTTGTTGTTGTACATGTTAGCTGTACATTTCTCCTCCTCCGTTATACTTGACTGATTGATTCATACGTATGTGGCAGGTCCATATCTTTTAGCATTCCTTCGAAAAGGCATTCCGTTAAGGGACGTCGGTGTTGTACTCGAATGGATTTCGCTGCGAGCTCTGAGCTCGCTAATTCTCACCAAAGCACACGCACACAGCTGGCTTACTAGTATTCGTACCCGCTCACTGGCCGTCGTGATGATTACAAGGATGATGATGGGAAATTCAGAGCCTCGACGTTCTATTTTTTGTTTTCTATTTTCTATTTTATGATATTGATAACTTGCCAGTGCTCTGCTCGTGCGCGTCGACGTCGGTGCGTGCAGTGCCGTTCCTCGATGCACAGCTGTATACTGCACAGCGCTCGCTGTCGTCGTGGAAGAAAGAAAGAAAGGAAAGAAAGGTGAAATGCGATCCGCCATCGATGGAGCGCTCGCTCACTGACTCCTGCGTTTTGTGTTTTGATAGACTTTAGAGGAGAGACATGAGAGACAGACGCGTGGGCGACGACGTGGTGGCGTTTATCAGCGTTACGTCGGGCGGCTTCTCTTCTGTTTCGGATTGAAGGAATTCGAGGTGATAACGACGAGGTCCGAGGGCGCTCCGTCGTCGTCGTCGTCGTCGTCGTCGTCGTCCGTTGCTCGTTGTTGTATGAGGATCATGGTGATGTAACGTTACGTTCAGATCCGAATTGTCGAAGGAGTGTTCTGAAACGTTCCGACTCTGGCGCTCAGTTCCTGTCGATGAAACTGGCGGATAGGTACGTACGTATCTCAGGCCATGTACTTGTAAATCTTCTCGAGAGTGATTTAGTCGTTCGGACTGAGATCAATGATCATTTCATACACGGATGGCAGCTAGGCGAGCTCACTTCGTTCTCATTCCACGTCTCCTACTAATAACTAATACTAGACTGACTGTTCCTCGGGTAGATGCGGTGCAAACTCTCGAAAGATGCGGATGCGAACGGATGCTAGTAGACTCTCTGGCGTCGACATCTCCTACGTAAACATGTCGATGGAACACGTAACTGACGGATGGGTACGCATGGGTCTGTAAATCTTTTCTTGAATGATTTCGTCTGACTGATGTTAGCTACGCGAGCTCATTCCGCTCTGTTCCCTATTCTCGATACAAGTTACACACATTCTACGTCTCCTCTAGACAATACTAGTGTTGGTAGTGTTCCGCGGTGGGCAGATGCGGAGCAACCACCACAGAGATGCGGATTCGAACGTTAACGGATGCATATGGGTACTATTCAAGTTTTACCAGTAGAATGAGTGAAACTCTAACGTCGAACTCTCTCTCGTAAGAATGTCGATCTGGATGTCGATGTCGATGAAACTACATGTAGGCAAGTCTGCAAATCTTTTTTCGAATGATTTGATGTATGTCATTTCGGTGTCACTCTGCTACGCGAGCTCAGTTCATTCTCGTGCTCGCTCTCGTTCTCGTCCTAATTCTAGATTGCTATACGTGTATTCGATGTTCGGTATTCGACTTGGAGTTCGTTCCGCGGGCAGATGCGGAGCACCCACCTCAAAGATGCGGATGCGAACGGATGTCATACTCATACATGTACTAACATAGTGTCATAGTCAAAACACAGAGATGTTAGCGCCCAACTTCATTATTGACGGGAGAGAGAGAGAGAGAGAGCCTATTGTGCATCCCAAACGTGGATAAATGATCATGACGCAGTCGGCAGCGATAGACGGGGATTAGACTTTGAGCGGATGAGAGCGCGCTTGAAGGGATCTAGACGTGAGTTCGTTGAGTGACTCACCGGCGTGAGGCGTCCTGAGTTCTTCGAGAATTTGCGCTTTGCGGATGGGAACGAGAGCTTTGCCATAGAGCTTCTTCGACACGAGGCGTCAATGTGCTGCAAGCGCGGCGCGGGGTAAGATGGGATGTGCAGGCGGTCGGGATCTATTCGTCAACAAGAGCAGCCCGAGCCCGACGAGAGATGCAGTGGAAGGATTCACGTAAAGATGACAATTCGAGGCGCCATGAAGGTTGATCAACGTAAATTAACAAAGCACTTTCGGCTCGTGCGGCTCCTTCCTCGAGCTTCGATTTCAAGTCCAGCTAGAGAAATCCGAAATGGAGGGGTGCCAGGAGCTCGAGTGCGCAGACACTCGGGATGTGTTTTTGTTCTCGAAAGAAGATACAAGATCTGAGGGTGGAGGGCTCCTGTGGAGTTAACGTTTAATTTCTCTTTTCTTTCTTTTGTTGTCGGGATGAAGAATGCTGCATTCTAAGGCGATCTTCTAGCGTACTGTAATTATCCTCTAAAATCGGGCTCGGCGTAATGCGCCTTCGCTCTTCTTCATCTAGACGGCGAAGACAGACTCGAAATGTTTGCGGAGGAGAATGAGAATGAGCGAGCGTCGGCCTGGTTCTAGTTCTGGCTGAAGTCATCGTCAAATCTGACACGACAAGAACGAGCAATGAGCGATCAGCAATCCTTTTTGTTTTCGATAAGATGAAATACACGTGTAGAACGCGTTGTCGTCGTCGACAAATGCTCGCTGGAAATGCTGATCCGGCCGTAGGATGCCGGAAGAGCCGATGCCGGAATTCGGGATTGTCGCCCCGATTAGGGAGTCGTGCCGGGATTGTCGTGCCGGGTACGGATGGGTGAAGGGATGATCCGGGCACGTTGCACGCTGCACGTTGTCCATCGACGCCCATCATCGCGACGACGACGACGACGACGAGGGCGGCTGCAGCATCTCGTCTCTTTCCATCTCGCTCAATCATTCATTCGCGACAAGAAAACTTTGCTCTGAATCGACGACAAGGACGGAACGCAATGAAGATGCGATCGTTCGTTCGTTCGCCCTTACCCTTGCCCTTGCCGTCGTCAGCTCTTTGCGGAGGGGTGATCTTGTCTGCGATTGCCGCCAGGTATGTCACGACGCTATTATTCTCTTTGGAAATTTATACTTCATCTCATCTATTCATCAAGGCGCCGTCAGGTTCTTCTCCCGGAGGAATGCATTATGCAATGCAATCATCAAGAGCGCTTGGGCGGTCGATTAACCTGTCGTGCCGTTCCGATATGGTCGTTACAATTGGGATGGGATGGGATGGGGGCTGCGAACATAGGATCGAACAATTGACGACCCGCGCGCCCAAGCGGACCGTGGACGTACAGACACAATGCGCGTTCGTGCCTCGATCGTTGGACTGTCGCCGGGAGAGTGGGAAGAGCTGGAAGGGAGAGCGCTTTTTGTTGTTTCGGTGATGGATGAATTGGATTGCAAGGTGCGTTGGGTGCGTTTTATTGTTGCGCTCGTCCGTCTATATAAGCTGACAGGCTCGACGACTTCAGCTCCCTCTTCGTCGTCGTCGTCGTTGCTCGTCGTTGCTGCTTCTTGCTTCTTGGTGGACTCTATCTTTCTTGCCGGCCTCGTCGCCATCCGTCTTCTTGCAACAACTTCAACAACAACTTCGACTCTACCTTCGATTTCGACTTGGACTCTGTCTTCATGATGTCTCCACACGACCTCTCGCACATCTCCTCTCAATGCGCCCAGCTCGCCCAGTCCGACCTCTTCGCCCTCCCGCATCGGTCTACCTCTCTCCGGGATCGCGTCGAGCTCACCTACAAGCGTGCTCGTGCTATCGCCAAGGTCTATGGTGCGTCCCTCCTCCTCTCCCTCCTCTCTTCCTTCCTCTTCCCTCTTTACATCGTTCGCTAACCCCTCCTCCTCCTCCCCTCCAGACCTCTCCGCACACGACGTCACCGCCCTCACCGACAAGTTCTGGGCCATGCACTGGGACAACATCGCCGCGCTCGACGTCGCCGCCTTCTCCATCCTCACCATCCAATACAACCTCGTCGCCGGCGCACTCGCGCCCCACGCAGCGACCCGACCGGAGCTCCGCCCCCTCCTCAAGCAGATCCTCGACTTCTCCGTCTCCGGCCAATTCCTCCTTACTGAGTTGGCGCATGGCCTCGACGCACCGAATTTGGAGACGACGGCGACGCTGCTGCCGTCAGGAGAGTTCGACTTGCATACGCCTAGGTTGGAGGCGTGCAAGTTCATGCCGCCTGCGGCGCCGTTTGGTGGGATGCCGAGGGTGGGGCTTGTGTTTGCGAGGCTTGTGGTGGAGGGGGAGAATAGGGGCATTCGGCCATTCATCGTCGTCCTTGGGGATGGAAAGAGTATGAGCAAGGGGATCACTACTCGGTACGTCTCTCTTCTCTCTTCTCTTCTCTCTATGTCTTCTTCAGATGATTCGAGATACTGACAACCTTCGTCGTCTATACAGCCTGATGCCCAAACGCGCTGGCGCAAAACCCGTCGACCACGCCATCACCCGCTTCTCGCACGTCCGCCTCCCCTACAGCGCCCTCCTCGGCTCTCTCCAAAAGCCCCTCGACGACCGCGCGAACTTCCTCTCGTGCATCTCGCGCGTCGCCATCGGCTCCCTCGCCGTCTCCCTCCTCGCCCTGCCCGCCTTATCCATCAGCACGTTCATAGCTGCACGGTACAGCCTAAGGAGGACTGTTACGGCGCCGGGGGGCGAGCAGGTGCCGATCTGGAGCTTCCGTACCCAGCAGCTCCCGATATTGCATGCGTTGGCGCAGTTGGCTGTGATGAGGGCGCATGCGGGGGAGGCTGTTCGGATGGTGAGTGAGGGGTTGAGGGGCGAGCGTAGCGAGCAGCGGGAGATAGGCGTGGATGGGAAGGGGAAGGAGGGAGATTGTAGGGATCCGAGGGTGCGCCATGCGGTGGGCGCGTGCTTGAAGGCGGCGTTCATGCAGCACGGGCAGGGGAGCTTGCTGGGGCTGATGGAGCGGGTGGGGGCGCAGGGGTTGTTTGAGGAGAATCAGATTATTGCGATTCAGGTATGTCGACGACGTTTAGCTCTCTCATCTTCTTCTGAGTTCGACTTTTGCTGACAATGACGATGATACGTGTGTTTGATTTGATTTGCAGCTCGAGTCGAGAGGGGTGTGCATCGCGGAGGGGGATACGCTTGTGCTTTCTATCCGTACGTCTCTTCTCTCTTCTCCCTCTTTCCTCCCTTTCTTTACCTTAGCATCTCTAACGTACTCCTATGCAGGCCTCGCAAGCGAACTCCTCCTCGGCCGCTACGCCCTCCCCAAGCCTCGCTACCCGCACTGTCTCCTCGCACAGCACGAAGCGGGGTTGTTTGCGGAATGCCACTCCCTCCTCTCTTCCATCTCTGCTGGCGGCTCTGGGGGAGAGTCTAACCACCGCGGAGACGCCTTCAACCGCCTCATCCTCCCGCAAGCGCGTCCCCTCGTCGAAGCGATCGGCCATCGGATGGCGTACGAGGCGGCGTTAGATGCGGGTGTTGATGCCCCCCTACTCGCTCTCTATGAGGCGGGAGTTGTTAGACTTGACGGGGCTTGGTACGCTGAGCACATCAAGACGCAGGATGGGTTGCCACTCGGCCACCTCGCCCAAATCACCATGGAAGAACGCGCCGCCACCGCCTGTGCCCCCTTCATCGAGCGCTACCTGAGCCAGACGGGGGCGGAGGCGTATGCGAGCGCGACGCCGATCTTGAGCAGGGAGGGGTGGGGGGCGTTTATGGCGGGGCTCGAACTGTGCGAAGGGGAGGCGACGCTTTCTGTGTTGCCGGGTGCGCCTCAGCATTGTCCTTCGTCTTCGTCTGCGGAACTCTCGTCGTCGTCGTCGGGACACGAGAACACGGATGGGAACGAGAACGCGAATGAAGGGAATGGGAGGGGAGCTGGAGGTGGAGGATCCCGCCCGTTCCTGGAGCAGCAGACACAGCAGTCGACGGCGATGCTGAGCGCGACGGCGCGGCTATGACGGTTGGTGGTGCAGGTGTCGGTCGCAGAGGATTTATTTGGTTGATCTTTTCTTTTCTTTTCTTTTGCGTTTCTTTCTCCTTCACGTTCATCTTCCATCTTTCCTCTTCTCGACTCGAGATTCGAGCTCGGTTTTCTTCCTTCACGATTCATAGGCGCTCTTTTCTTTGCGATTTCTTCTCGACTCCTTCCGCGTTACACACCCCTTCCTATCCCCCTCTTCTCACTTTCGACCATCATCTTTCACCTCTCACTTCTTACTTGGTGAGACGTGCTTGCGCGTCCTCGCTGAATCTTTCCCTTCCCTTCCCTTTCCGTTTCTCATTTCACATTTCATCTTCTCGTTTCACTTCACATCACTTTCGCGCCTTGTATAAAAGCCATCACCATCGCGTTGTCGTTCTGCATTCACGTCTCTTCACGATAACTTATAACTTTCCTATCTTTTCTTTTCGTTATCTCTCTATCTCTCTTCCTCGATCTCCTTCCTCGTTCTCTCTTCGAGTTCCCCCTTCGAGTCTCGTCTTCCTCTCGTCTCGGTGTTCTCTCGACTGTCTGGCATCTGCACAACACACTATCCTCACACGCTTCGTCGCCTCGTTTCGACTCGACTTACAGCTACAGCACAATTGACTTATTGTAGAATATAGCATCTCTTTTCGTGTCTCTTCCCTCTCATCTCCGCGTCTTTCTTTTCGATTCTTTCGCATTTGCATGGCATGGCAACGTCTTCGCACAAGTACATTACGAACTTACAAAGAACAATTGATACAATTGAATCGACTTCGGTGTTTTTCGTCTGAGTGCTCTTGTCTCCAAGTTATATCGTCCGACGGTGAGTTGCGACCTCGAGTTCGAACGAGAACGAGAACGACAATTGACGATAAATTGAACGACAACGACAATTGACGACGACAAATGGGATCCGGAGTTGCAATTGTCTTCGGGTTTACTTCACTACACGCGTGTGATGGCGCAGGCGGGGAGGGAGCGGACCGCACGGCGAGGAGATGGGACGGAAGCAGATGGAATGCAAGGTATATTAGAACAAAAAACGATATCATGCGGGAAGAGGAAAGAGAGTGTAGAGTTTACGAACGGGTTGCCTCGATGGGTGGGGACAATACCGCAACGCGCTTCCGGTGGCTTTATATGTTTTTCTGAATTTCTTTTTGTTTGTTTTGATTTCTTAGATATTTCCTGCGCATGACCGATATCGATGAACGCCGAGGGAGAAAGTGATTAGAGGTGCGAGGTGCGAGCATTACTTATTGTTCGATGCAGGCGGGGCAAAGCTCACACCGAGTCACTCGCTGCTTCGTTCGTCAATGCGGGAACTCGGGATATTCATTCAGAAGTTGCGGTTCGCTCATTTTGAACTTAGAGCCGCGCCCAGAAGTTGAAGGCGTGCTGAATTATGAAGGAACTTTGACCACTATTTCATTTCATTTCGTTTCCCGTTGAAGTGTTAGAGAGTTCGAGAGTTCGCGCAAATATCAACGCTAGAATCCTTTCGACTCTGAATGGGAGAGTGATTTTGTTGTGCGATTTCAAGTTCTGGAGAATGGATGTCATGATCTTGGGCGCGGAGGCGGATTGAGAGGGAAAGGCGCAGTGAGAAAGGTGAAGGGAGGAGGCGACTGAAGAGACGTAATTGTTGTGAGCTGATGAGGAGATATTATGAGCGAGGTGAAATACTGAGACGACGGGAGAACGAGGCAAAAAAGCGAAGATCGCCCTTCGGATGTAAAATGGGAGAAGAAATAAAGAGATAACTCGCGTGCGCCTGGGGAACGTGAATTATCGCTCAAAGCCTAGTAGTCAAGAAAGAGATAGAGATAGAGATAGAATGTGCATGGAATATGAAAATATATTCAAATATCTGAAGGTATTCACCCTTGGATATCGAGCGAACGAGTGATTGTCGACCCGTGGAGTACAAAATTGAGAGAATTTCGCACTACGTCCTCCGCGTTGAAAATCAGTCGTAGTCGATGGATTGAAAGCCGACATGTCCGATAAGACCCTACGTCCGCTTGTCAATGCGCGCAGTGTTGAATTTTGGTAAGAGAATTACATATGAAATGACAAGAAGTAAAGATGGGGTGCGTACATAGCGTTGCTGATATTCGGGTGCTTGACTTGATCTCCTCGTCTCATCGAACGAATCGCTAGATTCCTCGTGAACGAAAACACAGGAGAACGAATATCGACCTAGAGCTTTCTTCGATAATCACCAGATTGAAAGCCGCCATTCTCATGAAGCCCGTAAAAACGTAATTGCATTTATAAGTTTCTCTGTGTCAGTATTGACAGTATCATGTCAATACGAGAGCATTAGCGAACGACAAGAGATATTATGAATTTTCAGAACATACATAGAATAGTTCTTGTCGGTTTTGTTCCCGTATCGTCGCTTAGTGAGGAATGAGAGATACGCATACGTACTAGTGCTAAAAAACTGCGGAATCTGACGAAATCATTTGAGAGAAGATTTAACATTGCATATCTGCGTACCTAGTTTCATCGACATCGACATCTAAAGGAAGGAAAGGAAATGTCAACGCCAGAGTCGGAACGTTTCAGAATACTGACAAAATACCACCCAACTCGGATCAGCAACATAGCCAGTTACGACGACGGAGACGCCCTCGGACCTCGTCACCGTCGTCGTCACCTCGAGTTCCTTCAATCCGAAACAGAAGAGAAGCCGCCCGACGTAGACGCCACCCCACGCGGATGTCTCTCACTGGCATGTCTCTCCTTTAAAGTCTATCAAAACACAAAAAGTAAAGCAAGCGTTCCACGGGCGGATCGCGTTTCTCCTTTCCTTTCTTTCTTCTCTGTCTTCAACTCCTACCACGTTCGTTCTCGCGTGGCACCTCCGCGGACGAGGATTCCACGACGACGACAGCGAGCGCTGTGCAGTACACAGCTGTGCATCGAGGAACGGCACTGCACGCACCGACGTCGACGCGCACGAGCAGAGCACCGGCAAGATATATCATAAAATAGAAAATAGAAAATAGAACGCCGGGTCTCTGAATTTCCCATCATCATCCTTGTAATCATCACGACGGCCAGTGAGCGGGTACCAATACTAGTAAGCCAGCTGTGTGCGTGTGCTTTGGTGAGAATTAGCGAGCTCAGAGCTCGCAGCGAAATCCATTCGAGTACAACAACGCCGACGTCCCGTAACCGAATGCCTCTTCGGAGAAATGCTAAAATATGAACCTGCCACATACGTATGAATCAATCAGTCAAGTATAACGACGGAGGGGAAATGCACAGCTAACATGTACAACAAACTTCGCATATTCGAGTCTTAAATTTACTTTAGACGTGTATGTATTTCTGGCTGCTCGCCGAGTCAGTAGGTTCTTCGCATCAAGTCCTCCTGGTCAGTGAGTCATAATAGCAAAAAGCAAACTCCGCGCATCTCGACCTCGCTGCTTGAAAGCTGTAAGGGAATTGGGTTATCACACTGTCTTTGGTCGTTAGAAGGTCGCACACGAATAGATAATTATATCTCTCTCACCTTTTCCGTTATATCTTAACTGTCACCTCTTTTACCTAGTCAACATGCGAGTCGATGTACAAGCAGTGCTGCGCACTGCTTGTGCCGCGCCGGACCGATGAACGCATGGACCGGCATGGTCGATCGACTCATGTATTCCGTCAAGTCAATGCATGGTCATTATCAGTCATTTTCGGTTCTCGAGTCAAGTATTGTAGAATACTGACTCAACGTGACTGTGTTCTCATTATATAATCAACTCTTCTGAAGTGTATATAAGGAGCTCGTTAGATACACCAATAAATCAGTCTTTTCTAGTTTTATCACCGCACCTTTGGTTCGCGCTCGAGCACTCTCGCGCTTAATATTCCTTTCCCGGGATGCTTTTCC